>JARK01001370.1:796426-820519 GCA_000688135.1 Ancylostoma ceylanicum
CCCCCCCCGGCCATGGCTTATAAGACAAGATTGTGCCATCCCGGAGCCTCATTTGATATAACTGTTGTAACTCCTGTGTGATATAACTTTACTGGCGATCGTCCGGCCTATAACATACAATCATTGCATTAAATCTACTGATATTCATATCAACAATCGTTCGAGCAGACTGACCAAGCGAGCACTCAAATTATAGAATCACAGTCAGAGCAGCGACAGATGCGACTGTGCGACAGAGCGGCTGTTGCCTCCCTATAAGAATGATAGCTACTGGTACGACTGATGCGACGCTGTAGCAATCCACCGCTGTCTTATAAGCCGCAATGCATCCATCATCTCATCCTTATTGTTTATCTCTAGCGATATGCGTTTTATTGCCAGAACTCCTAACACTTTCCTTTCCAGCGAAGCTTCCTGTGCGCGGTGTAGTATAGTGACTTTCATTGTTGGTGGATCGTCGTACGTGTGGTGGAGAGTGCGGTGGAGCAAGAAGCTACTATTAAGATATGAGGTAGGGTTACGTAGCGCTCGCATGTGTTCGCCCAAACTCTTGTGAAGAGGTGGTGACGTCTCTCCCACGTATGTTCTTCCACACCCTTCACGTGTGACTAGATATACGGTACCTCTTAGTTGGCGAATCTTTTGTTCGGTACAGTACATACAGTTGTTTCGTCCACACTTCCCTTCGTAGATTCTGGCAAAGGTTAGCAAGCTTTTTAGATCGGGTGGTGGTTGGAACACGAGTTTTATTGTTAGGTTCGCTTCTCTCACGACTCGGTTCACATCCTTGGCGTTTCCTTCGTTCACGTAGGATAGTACCAGCGGTACACCTCCCGGAGCGAAGAATGGTCGCCACGATCTCGGTTCCAACTTCGTGTATCCGTTTTCGTTCGACATTCGCATTATTTTCTCTTCTACATTCGAAAGCTCTTGGTTGCATAATCTCCCTTCCGTGTTGATTGTCCCTTTTTTCGTTAACTTTCCAAAATTCTGGCTCTTCGCACCATCGAAGCCAACGGAGAACACACTTCTTTTGACGTCCTCTCCTGCCGACGTCCTGCTTCCGCCACTGTTTTCATTTACTATACTCTTGTTGAGTGATTGAATGAGTTTTACCTGAGTCATTTCACTAAAACCAGGAAGTTAATTTCCATAATAATACATATTTCTTCCACTTTGCTGCATTCCTTGAATCCATTCTTCCTGACTACACAGGAAAACGAAGTGGATCATGTGTTTACAGCCACTGTGTTGAAGAAAGTCCACAATTGGGAAGTAAACTCTTTGTTTATTCGAATGATATCGATGTTTTTGAGCGGATCAGCACGGTACAATCAACATAAACATAAAATTATCTCACTATACACATCAAACGTCATCAGCGTTATGGAATCATCCAGAACAGTGCACAAAACTCATGAAATGCCTGAACAGTCAAACAGAATAGGAAACATGCAGTTTCTCAGCGAGGCAACCACACCCGTAATTGCGATTAGATCATGGTAGTGAAGAGGAGGAGGACGGCGGCGGCCGCGACCGCCGCGGACCAGAACGTCCGCAGCGGCGACGGCGGCGCGGAGTTGCAGAGGTTCGTGTGACATCCGCAGATCGCCAGCCGCGACGGCTCGAGCTCTTGTCTCAACGCGGTCGGCATGAAGAGCTGACGCGCTGTGGTGTCTGAAAGTGAAGAATTCTTTAATTCAGGGTCAGAAAAAGTTGGGTGGATCAGCAATACTTTTGGTTTGTAACAGGCTTAGGAACGTAATTCAATTTTTTGGTTGATGGACTCTTTCCTGAGTTGAAAAAAGAGTTAAGAAACTAATGAATATGTACACAACCCAAGAACAGAAGGGGGGGGGGGAAGTACCCTGATTCTGCTACAGGGAAGTCCACTCATACATATACCCTTGGCAACACCTCTCAGGGACCGCATGCACAATTGAGACTATCCAGGGTAAAGGTACATATTGGCGTCCACACCCATTCACCCTGGATAATCTCAATGATGCATACTTATCCAGGACCCCCAAAAAATATCATAACCCTGCTAAACCTCCATGGGTGCGGCGCATTGGAAGTAAAAACGAGACCTTCTCAGTGGCGCGATTCCTATGTTAAGATTCATGAGTACTCCTGGGAGAGTGCAAGCCTGGTACTGGTAAATCCTAAGGCCGTGTGCATCATTGAGATTACCCAGGGTAAACGTTAACACCCGCAAATTTACCCGTCATCAACACAGGCGTCAACGCGTTTACTCTGGGTAATCTTAATGATCGATACGGCCTCTGCAAATCCTGAGGCCGCATGCATCATTAAAATAACGCGGTAAACGTGTTTACACCTTGAACGTCCTCATCATTAACACGGGCGTCAGCATGTTTACCCTGGGTAATCTCAATGGTGCATGCAGTTTCTCGGGGGTTTTGAACGATTTTTCTGCAAGGGTGTTCATAACAGTGAAGTACAAGTAAGCTTTATCTGGAAATCTCATAAATTTTACCCCATCTGGGAGGCCGAAACTTCCCCGGGTACGTTCACGGATGCTACTATTGAATGTTTCAGGGTAATTTGCTACCGGCCAGCTCTTTTGAAGTGGTTAAAATAGAATGGGTAATGAAGTGAGTAATTTGTTTAAGCGACCCATCCCGGTCTACAACGGCCATTAATGGTAAAGGTAGGGTAGCAACACTCACCACCCAGTCTGATGGAATATTCACCCAGTCTGATGGAATTTTGCCATCATCGCCCAGCGATCGACTTTGGACTCTAATCAACCCATAGTGTACTTGCAAAGTTTTATCCGGCCGATAACTCAATCTAAGACTGCAAGCTAACAAACCAACTCGCACATTCGTCCTTTAAAAGACCATAGACTAAGGTGATTGCCAAAATGGGTGGGAATAAGTTTGATTTCAAGAAATCATGGATCGGTTGAATGGAAATTATGGTGAGTACGACTATTCTGTAAAAAAAAGTCTTTTTTTTTATTCTGGGGTAAACACATCCACTATCCATACTGAAACTAGGATTACTTAGGATAATTACTCTTAGGGTTACGCCTACGATCTAGGGTGATAGGTAGTGTAACCAACAAACCATCCAAAGTCATTTTTCACGAGACAACTCGTCCACATGTGATTTTCAAATTGTTAAGTAACTTCCATAACCGCTGGAGCAAAATGTGCTACTCACCGAGGCAACCTGGATGTTCTCCGAGGGCTCGTACCAGACTATGGTTGTATCCGTGAATGTCTGACAGGCAGCCTCGAACGTAGCCATGCCTCCGCCGTCCTGAAAACGATAGCGTATTCAATTAGGGTAAAACTTTAGGTAGCAATTCTGTATTTCATTCAATTATTCTATTTTTTTTCCGTATAATCGCAGGGGCCTTCCTTTTATATGAATACGATTTTGGCGAAATTAAGACCTGTCAAAATCCAGAAATGAACGGATCATTTCTTTTAACTGCTAAAACAAATTTTACCACTACATCTGACGAAGTCCCCACAAGTTTCTTATCAAGCCGTCCTCAACAAACAAATCTGGAGTCGTCGTAGGTAGGGTTATGCATGCATACAGATCTATGTTCAGAGCCATCCTAGCTGATCACGTATACCTTACGTTTGCTAAAGTCCGGAAATTTGCGGATTACTGCGTTGGAGGAATGTGTAAGAGGTGTTTATGCAAACAAATTCTCAAAAACAAGTCTGATCACTGGAATTACTTCAGAGTGAGGAAAATATCATGATAAAACTGAGAGAAGATTCCTTCAAACACGCACTCTCTCTTGAATTTCTGTTTCTTTCAGTAAAGAAATGGCTTGGTAATGGCACATGTCCAGTAAATGTCTAACCATCACATTTTTTCCTACATTTTTTTTGGGATTGCTTTGTTCCAAATGTTGGAAGTCGACTTGTTTATTTACAAAGTACCTTTGAGGCAATGAAATAGATAAATAAATAAGCATATATGGATCCAAGGCTGGAGAAACTTCTTTTAAGATATGTACCATTGGAGCCATGTTCACCTCGTTTTCATTTTCAGGAATAAAGTACTCCTCTTCCCAAACTGCTGAGAAAATTAATGTTTCTAAAAACGTGGTAAGGATTTCTTCCAAATCGATACCTCTATCCTAATAATGCCGCTTTTTTTAAGCAAGAAATTTATTACATGTCCAGCAGAGAACGAAATGATTTCTGGACCATGTGAAAAAAAGATGAGAGCAATAGAAGAATTTCCGTAACTACCTATTATTTATCCACTTATTTTATTTATTTATTTATTTATTTATTTATTTATTCGCTTATTTATTTATTCCAGTCAAAATGACGGATATTATTACAGCTATTCACAGCACCAGCTGTACAGTCCTTCTCAAAAAGATAGACAGATTGCGCGTCTGCACCATCGCGGCAGGACCTGAACGAGGGATGAGGAAAGAGCATTCTCCAAGTGAGAGGGTCGAGTGGGTCCCGCCGCGATTCTACAGCGGCGACGATAAGAAACCGCACGCGCAATCCGTTTATCTTTTTGAGAAGGACTGTACATATTATCGCGAGACAACGAGACAACTGCACAGTGCAAAGAACTTTACTATTTCTGCCTCGTCCCGGTATCGCATTCTTTTATGCTACATCCCAATATTTGCATTATTTTCACTTTACATCTGGGTACTCAAAATGTGGGAGACCCCATCTTTTCCCATGCCTCCTCTGTCGCTTTCATTCTGCGACTGCCCACTAGAATCATAAGCATCTTCCAAAAGTTTAATCTTAGCTATAGCGAATCTGCTTTTGTCAACAGATTTGTGGTCCTTCTGAATTGCTATTCAGGCAATTCTGGAGGAATCCTCACAACGGAAGTATACTGCCGGCACAGCTCAGACTTCTTTTGGTGTTGCACTTTCCAAGTGAGTACCCTACTTTCTCAGTGACTAATCGCATAGCTAATTGCCAGTCGAAACTGACAAGTACGCGAGTTAGCACGCGTTGCGACACTATGTACATATCCTTTTGAAAATGTGGGAAAATTACACCACGGTTTCATTTCAACAGAAGCTTTTCCAAATCTGGGTGATTTTTGAAACTGGGCCAAGTTCATCGTCGGAGGTATGTATATGTACATACTCAACCAAAAAAAAAAACCTCACATTCAAAACTCCGAATAAACTTTAAAAAACCCTCATGTTGAATTTCAGAGGTCAAATGTGGCCTTGATGGACGGAGTGGAGTTCAGCCTACGGAACAAGAATTCATACTGCCCTTCGACACCCACTCCCCTCCCCCTACTACCCTTGCTACTCCATCGGAGATCTATTTTCCAACTTAAGTAGCCATTTCGGTTTTACTATGGACCGGTGATAATAAAAATAACATAACATAACATACCTATTTTCATAATTTGTGAGAAAGATGAGAAAGGTTGCGTGAACGTCAAAAGAGAAGATTTTTCTGACGTCAGAGAAATTTCAATTTTTTTGTTTTCTCTCATTTATGCTAAGGAAGCTTATAGTGCAGCAGTCATCAAACCCCAAGATGGGAAAATCGCGAGCATCCAGGTCGTTTGGAAACGGAATGCAAAGCAAATGCATGGATATGTGCATCAACACATTGTACTTGCGCGGAAAGCAATAGATAAAGCTAAGGAAGGGCAAAGCTTGGATGGCAGCAGAGAACGCGCAGTTGTGAATCGTCCTTATTTCAAAGCAAGAATGGCAATATCGTCAGGAAAATCCTGATAGCCGGGATGAGCAAGCGGTCTTCTCTGAACTTCCCAATACTCGGATTTTGGATTACAAGAATAAAACGAAATCCAACAACACCATAGCGAGCAATGAGAAAAATTACAGCGCCTAGGTGGTATCCATAAATTTCGGGCACCCTGTGTATAAGAATAGTGTTTGACCTAGAACTTCTCCCAATAGACTGTGCCAGTGGATTATCCTGTGAAATTCTAGGGAGAAAACATGGATTCCCTGTCAATTTGAATACCAACACAAGTTATATAAATATGTGGAACCAGGAGCTTGACAGCGTTCCATTGGTAACCCTCAAAATTTAATTTGGTCCGCTCCCGAAAGTTTTGGCTGTTACCTACAGATTATGGAACAAGAAGTAGGAGAGCTATTTCATTACCACTATATTCTTCGCCAACTGAGAAAAAACTCCAAGTAAATACATAAAAAGACACCGCGCCAGCCCGGTTAATTCCCCTCAAGACCCATCGGACGTGGCAATTAACGTCAATGGGCTAAATATCGCGGTCTCGGTGAACTCTCATTAGCTCGGAGGCATTAAGCAGCACTAATCTCTGCTGAAATAGCATCCTCGCTTCCTGGAGAATCCGAGGAAGTCGGCGAATTTTCTGCTACCGCTGAATGCGTAACATGCTCAGGACGGCAATTAAGTGGCAATTAAGAGCAACTGGACGCTAGTGCGCTAGAGTCAAGGAACATTTTTTTTTGCTTTTTAGGCCAAATAGAATCTAGTGATCGGAAATTTCTTAGAATTGTTTTTTATAGTACAACTGCTTGAACTTCTCAGGAAATCCTTAGTTTATGAAGGACCACTGCACGAAAAATGGATTTATTTCTATTGGTCGTGGAGGTATGGCCCATTCCACCAGAGAAGACAGTTGGAGAAATGTCACAGAAAAAAGGAACGTGAGAAAGTGTGTGGTATTCGGAGAGGCAGACGTGCAAAGTGATCCATAGGCGTTTCTAACAGCTTTCGCCTAAAAATTTTGCAGCAAAAAAAGGCATAATTTCTTTGCTTTGAGCCTTACCCTCCGTTAACACAGTCGCCAATACGTTTACCCTAGGGTTTTGTTTGAATTTGACCGTATTTTCAAAAAAAACTTTTTCTAAGGGAGTTTTTATGCATTTTTTTACTCATTTGGTGCTGGATGCATCGTAGACATTACCCAAGGTAGTGTGATAACACCACACGAAATTATCCACCGTTAACATGGCCAACAATACGTTTACCCTGGGCAAACCTAGTGATGCATCCAGAGGCAACATGCACCATTGAGATTACCCAGGGCAAACGTGCCGGCACCATGCAAATTTACCTTTCCTTAACACTTTCTTCGACGGGTTTACCTTGAGTGATCCTTGTAATGGATCGAGGCCATGGTCAACCTTCCAGCCAAACGTTACTCTTAATCCGCCGACATCATCGACACATTTACCCATATTTAACATGGTCTTTACCCAGCTACTACCTATAGTATGCATACTCAATCATACGGGTAGAGGTTACCCATCCTCCCAATGATGCATTCTGGCCCCCTTCAAATAGTAACTGCTTCCCGAGCCTATTTGCTGGTAAAAGCTGCATGCTGATGAGGAGCTCCAACACAAGTTGTGGATGCATGCAATCGAAAACGAATACAACGCGATTTCGGCAATTCATAGCTGAGCAGTTCTCGGAAGCACTTCGCGCTGAAAATAGTGCAATCACGTACGTTACGCTCCAGTGGTTTTATCGAAAACAATAGGCTTCAAAAAGACGAGAAACGTGAGTTCTTTCACATAATTGCTGTACCAAGTGCAGAATTTTTTCAGCGGCTTTTTCTCCAATCCCCAGGGTGAATTTTTCAGAACTGAAATAGCTGTTACACGTGGAGCATAGCAAGGAATGCCTATTATCTGTCTTTCAACTAAGATGGCTTCGAAACGAGAGGCAAACCAAGGCAGAGAAGAATGGTCAGGACAACTGACACAAGGTGGAACAACTGGTCTGTGTTAGATTTCGCATGGATGAGTACGAGAAGTGGTAGAAAACGTGAAAGATAGAAACATTTTTGGACTGCGTGACAAGACGTACGCTGCTGAGCTGTAATTGGTCGATTCATCTGCGCGTCACGACCGCAAAGTTCAAACGTACGAGTAGCGCCAGGGACAATTAGACACGTTTTCTGAGCTAAGGTAGGACAGATGAGTGCCATCGGAGCTGAAAGAGTGTAAGGAGATGTCCACCGGTGTCATTCAATGCATCGACTTCTATAGAAGAACCTGGAATAAGGGAGCATGCGCGTGCGGGGCGGTCGCGTCGCGGCGTACGTCTTGACCGCCTCCCCCGGAGAATAGAGCAACTTTTCTATGACTTTGTGTTTCAAATTCAATTCAAATTCAGTGATTTCAAATCCCTCTGTTAAAGACAACAAAGCCTTTCTTCAAAGAACTTAACGATGAGAAAAAAAAACCAGAAGACTGATTTCTTTTACTTCTGAGTAAACCGCCTTGTCAGGTGGTAGCGCTTATTTTTGCCCTAACGTTTCCACTGAATCATCTCCTTCAGAGACATATAAAGTATAAAAAATCCTCAACGAGTCATGCCCCCCCCCTCGGTTCAAGGAAGAAAGTAGAAATGGTCAGTTTTAAAAACGATGATATAGTAATTGCGCGTACTGCTTGCCTATCTCATCCGTCTCTCTGATCCCTATTTCTGCGAGTTCTCGTCTTCCCCAATTTCTCTCCTACTCTCTTCCCGAGTGGAACGGACCATGTGTGAAAATTATTCAGGAAATTGAGATAGAGGGCAAGGACTTCAAGTCCCTCTACCTCTTTTTTGGAAGAAAATTCTCCAGCAAACTATGTATAATCATAACCTACAATCATAATCATCAATGCCACCTAATGTACAGTGGGCGTCAATGGCGGTGACCCGTCTGCGGCCTCGTAAAGCGCGCGGCGCGACCGCGCCGCTTGAGCAGGAATTCTCTCTGGGACATCAAACCATGGGTTTTTTTTCTCGATAGTCAGTTTTCATATTAGTTGCCATCTAATGTGATGAACAACTATCAAGAAAACCCAGATTCGCCTACGCAGCAACGATTCTATCGTGAGCGGCGCGGTCGCGCCGCGTGCTTTCTGAGGCCGCAGACGGGTCATCGCCATTGACGCCTACTGTAATTTTCTATTTTCTCGGTACTAATTCGCAGTTTGATGTTTTTATTGTATGATTCGAACATATACGTCCATTCCAAATTTTCGCCATGGCTAAGACACCACAAAAACTTATCATCATTTTATTCTATAGACAAGTGATCGTTCTTCTCGGTTTTTCACCCTTTATAGAAGATTACAGATTTTTTTCAAGATCCTAGGGTTTGAGCATTTTCCTGTCCCTTACGTTATCAAAGAGTTCGAATTCCTCCAATGCTTTTCAACGAGGGATATGTTTAGGATTTCGACATCAACTATGTGCGTATTGTTTTTTTTTTTGTTCGACATGTCTGAATTTATATTTGATGGGTGCGTCAGTCGCGCGTCAGACTTATTTACGTAACATTTTCTTTGAGAATCGTTGAGCACGGCTTGTACCTGCATGAAAAATACCGTCCAGCCAACATGAATAGCCACTATAGCGCAAACGGATACGTTTCGCCTGCGTTTGGGCTGCGTCTGAGGCGCGTCTCTCACAAAACATGCGCGACGAACGCGCGCACCTATGTAGTATAAACTGCCCTTGGATCAGGACCAAGGGCTGTGCATTACGAAAGTTCTGATTTTCGTTAATCCGTTAACTCGCTACGGCAGGGAAAAATGGTCGTTAATACGTTAATCCGTTACTTTAATAACGCACAGCCCTGGTCGGGACGTTTCCCCTACTTTTCCAAGCTACTGTGTCTGCTAAAGGAAGAAAGTTTGAGTACTAAAATATGGAACTCGAAAATAAAACTATCCCCCACGAATATTCCAGAACCAATGTCCCAGAAGACACGCTCATTTTCTGAGGGTTTTTAGAGCCGTAGTACTACTTAGCAACACTTGAAGGATTAGGATCAAATCCTCTGGCGTCATGTGAACGTACGTATATAAGCGATTATACACACAGAAAAAACCACTGGATATCTGTCCAAGCCTATCCATGGATATGAGGTAGCAAATGAGGAAAGCATCAGTTGAGCACTCCTCCGGGATATTTTTTTACTAGAATTCTCTGGAAGGAAAACTGGAAAAACAGGAGAAAGGCAGCAGTGGGTCCGTGATCGCCGGAAAAACTTATCCGCCGGGAAAAAAAACGAACCACAAACTGATTAATTTACGCATGTTTTCCTGTAATCATTGTAAACATCAAAACACATACGATTTTCTTGCTTTTTCTTGATCTCAGTTCATACACATATAAATAAGGAACGAGTGGGAAGAACCGCAGGACTGTCCTAGGAAAATGCCGGGAAAATGCTGGCGTACCGAAGAACTGCTGCGTTTCCGCCGCGGAAATTTCTGCGCAATGTCTAAGAATTTACGTACTTCCAACGGGACGCCGACCATTTCCTCCGTGCCCACATATTTCTTGGCAAAATGGGCCGGGTAATTGCCGCCCACCATTACCGTCATTCCCGTAAGCTTCGATATATCAGCCCCCGCACCTCTTCCGCAAATTCCTCGGATTCTCCCCCGGGGCGCGCGCATCAGAGCCGTTCGTTTTTTATGGCGGCAGCAGCACAGAACACATTGAAATAAATCTTCGCCTGCCCGAGCCAATAATCACAACCGACAGAGGGCAGCGGCCTCAGCCTCGAGAGGAATCCTCGAGACCCCCAAGGAATCAAAGGTGACTGGTGGATAGGAAAGGAATGTTCCATGGGTGGGATTTCCAGAAATATTGAGGACTCTCGATTTCTTCAATAGTTGGCAAAAAAAAGGCGTTAGAATTGAAACAATCTTTTTTGGAATTTAAATAAAATACACCACAAGTTGGTACATACAATGCGAAACACATTTTTTAATAAGTGGATCAATAAAAGATGGTTATCTAAATAGGTCAATAGATATCTAAAGGTATAATACAAAGGCAGTACATGACACACGTACGTGTGCGTGCGACAGGCATGCGACTATATTTTCATGAAGGATAGGCCAAAACGCAGTCTTGCCGCTCTTCCCGCGTAGGTGAGACGCTCACGTTTGTGTAATGGAAGGCAATCATGGAAATGTGTCCATAGAGTTCTGCTATGAAACCTTTGGGACCTTTACAACCTACGTCTAACGTGGATCTTACGCACTGGTTATATGCAATTTGACCTAGGTGGAAAAAGTTCAATTAAATGGTGTCTTGATGTCGCTGAGCACTTGATCAATGAACATTTGGTACTGATAAACTGACATGTATGCCTTAGATAGAGAAAAAGACAAATAGGGAGGAGTTTCTGCGGATTTCAGTAAGTCATACGCGTATCAGCGAGCTTCCAGGAGTACAAAGCCATTGGATCTAAATCAGGAAACATGGCTTTAAACCTGCGCGATGCGCGGACTTAGTATAGTTCACTCAAAATTGTTAGTTCAGCGGAATTTCCTGAAAATTTCCCGAGGTTTCAAAAAAGTTGAATAGCTGAGAGCAATAAAATAGAATGTGGCGATTTCTGGAAGATGTATTAAATAATTTCCAATAAGTTATGTGTATAATTTTTCTCAAATTTGACTGATTTCATGTAGTCTCTGTAGGAGTCGGAGAATACTACAACCCAGAAGCATTTGCACTGGCGCTTGAATTGATACCCCATCCTGTACCAACGAAGATGTAGATGGCCATAAATGCAGCTGTAAAGGGTGCGCTAAAAAGTTTTGGACAAGCCTAATCAGAGGAATGTGGGAACAATAGAAGTCGTTATATATTAGTGGTTGCGGACGGACCATAAATAATATTTTAGGTTCTAAAGCATTTTCCAGTGATAGCGGTGCCAGCCTGAAAAGGATAGGCTCGAGCGCAAAAATTCTGACCACTGCCAGGAAGGAAGCTAGCAACGACCCCAGTGATGCCTCACCTATTCTCCAAATTTTCTAGAAAATTTTCGTTGCTTTCACTGTCTGAAACTAGTACTTGTACCTCCTTTTGGGAATATGCTCGCCAGTAGATAGGGAAGTCGTGGAAAGACAACAACGACTACTTGCGCACTGAAACCCACATCTCCCTTCGAATCAACAAAGTCAGTGCACCAATGAGAGGAGAGTTCCTTGGAATCAAAAATAATATTTGTATTCGTAACTAGGTCACAAGCGTATAAGAACCGTTAGTTTTTCCAAATCCTCTTTTGTACGTATGTTTTAACGAGCGAAACGTCTGTGTAAAAAATTTGGAACACTCTGTAGATCTGTAGTACTCAAATGTTCACCTCCACATAGATAACGAACTCAAAAAAGCCATTTGAAGTCACATTCCCAGAAAGCAATAAAAACAGCAAAAATTCATAGAATACTCATAAGAGCCAAGGAGAAGAGAGACCGTGATTGATGCGGGATTTAAAACGAGTCCCTGTCATGTGCCATACAACAGAGAGATCTCTTGCATACCTCATGCAACCTCAGTACGCGTCAGTCAACCTCAGTACGTCTTATGGTTATGATTTCTCGTGGGAGCATCGGTTTTCTATGCTTTTCTTGGCTTAACAAACTCCTGAGAGTGCTGAAGACGAATTCCATGCAGAAAAGGCACTTAAAGGCAGCACCCACGAAAATTTTCGTCTCTGAGATTTTAATCGTTTTGGAACCTCATCGAGTCCCCTAACAATTCTACGATGTTAGTAGCACGAAAAACTTGACCGTTTCTAAGATACAAGTAGTCTAACGTGGATCAGCAGGATCTGCGTGGGGTCGTTCGATCGAGTTGTGGTGGCAGCAGACCGCTGCCGTCAGCTGATTTGGTAGCCGGCATTTTTTTTTCTTATTATTATTGAGCAATTTCTGAGTCTTTAGCTATCCTCTTCTGCATTTCTTAACACAACGAAGGCCCCTACTTGTTATTTTGCAAGGAGTCTGTTTGCTTAGCTACTTGTGCAGCTATTTTCCGGCAATGTCACATTTTCAATCTATTTTCATGGTTTTGGATGGTTTTAGAATTCACTGGTGTTCTTGCGACACTTTTATCGGTCAAGCCATGTTTTTCGAGTTCTCGTTTCTTCTACAAACTTCAGAAATGTTGCAAAACAGTGCCAAAAACCGATTTCGCCGACAAAATAGCCGGCAAAAAAGGCAGCGGTATCGACTTTTTTCGATCGGTCCACAACGAAGGGTCGCGCAACTCAGCCATCTTGCTAGAATGCGATGAACTTAGAGGTTTCAGAAAACAAGAATTTCGAAGGTTTTGAGGATTTTCAGCTTTGTAACAGTAATCAGCCCACGCGATTACGTCGAAATGTGCCGAAATCTCAATGTCGAAAATTTCGGTGGGTGCTGCCTTTAATAGTTTTCACCTCCTACTACATCATTAATTCGCAGCGTTTGTTTACAGGGTGGTCCAAAAATATGGAGACAAGGTTGCGATGCGCGTTCCTCGACTTATCTCGTGTCTTGGCACTTTGTATCCGATCTTTTGCTGTTCGTCTGATTAATCATACACGTTCCTACAGAACAATCCCTGCCGCTATGAAATTTGGCGAGAACTAGGTTGTCAGTCAAGATTTCTTTCCATCACCCAATTACAACTTAGTGTACTCTAGGCGCGCATGTAATGCCAACGTGTAAGATTATGCAAGAGGGTCATTTACCAGTGCATCAAAGAATACAAGGCTTGGGTAACAGAAAAACATCAAAGCGATTGTGAAAGACCAGCTACTTGGTTATGAGATCCGAGATTTGGTGCGAATCCGTCAATATCCTACACGGTCTGAACGTGCTTATCCAATCGGATCCCCATGAGTAATCGTATAATGGGGGTAATTCTCTTTAGAACTTCAAGATTGGATGTTTGCAGGCCTAATATGTTCTACTCCGCTATCTAAGCACTGAAAAAGGAACCGGAAACAGCCCTAATATGCATTTACCCTGTTTTTGCACAGGAATTCACGTCAGTTTCCTTATAGTTACTGTTTTTAGCATTGATTCGCGCACATCTCTCGTTATGATATTCATCTAAGCACAAGAACTGATTTTACTCCCAGAAAACTCTTTAAACGTCGGAGCAATGGCGTCTAGAAACGTGGGATTATCCGAGAGGAAGGCCCCACCGCGCCACAGCAAGTGAAAAGTTCGAATTCATCCCGTCTTTTCTCGCCGGTGTTAGGAGAGTTAATGAGATGTGGTAGTATATTCTGTTCAGTACTGATTGAAAAATACCATACTGGAAACAGAGCTGCCAACTTGCTTTCTAACGTTAGATATCAATCTTTTGGAGTGTCTCCATGTTTTTGGACCACCCTGTAGTCACTCTGCAACTTTTGCAATCTATTCTAGCTCGAATAAGATTGAATGAAAGTAATTTATTGACAGAGAAAACCCCTATGACATCGGAAAGGAAGTCCCAAATATGCTTGTCGAATGTGCAACTGCACCAAATACTCCTCCTCCCGCTATCTCTCCCAGTTCACTCACCTCCTACTACATCGTTAATTCGCAGCGTAACACACATATCGGAGCAGTTCTTCACGAACAGGTAGCTTCGGTCGAGACTGAAAACACAAGAGATTCGTACGAGTTTTCCACAGCTGGGCTTTTTGATGAGTCCACCGGCCGCGCCGACGCTTCGGCACCCGCGGGCCCCAGGGGAGTGATCTGCGCAACAAACCATTAGCGAGAAATGCATTTTCTTCGCGCAATACTGAAATGTTCGCGCGGGCCGCCCAGCCGGCGAGGGCCGCCGAGCGAGCGCGAGTCGTGTCGTCATTCAAATTGAGTGGAGAAGGGCAGTTTTTGCGGACAACTTGTCGCGTTCGATGTCCGCACGCGGGCTGGTGTGATAAACGCCCGCGGGCCGGCAAAAAAGGAATCCCAAACGAGCGACTCACTTGTTTCTATCACAGTGCGGGTCGAAAGACAACGGTTTACGGTAGAGATGTGAGATATACGGGTAGTGATCCTCCAAATATGGACTCATACAGCTGTAGCATGGTAGTCGCAGAGCTGAAAGCAGAAAAAGTATAAACCAAGAGGATTTCCCCAGAGGGCGCCTCCCGTCCGCCATTAAACCGATTTTCACCTTAATTGGCAACTGCAAATGGGACAGCGGCGGAGGCGCCAAAATTAAACTTGCAATCATTGGCGAAACGGGAAGTAATAGCCAATTAAGTGGCTGTTTTATTTAATGAGCAAGCCGGCGCAGGATTGTTGCAATTTCCGGAAAAAGTATAAGGAAAAAAGAGAAGGAAAAAACCTTTCCAGGCTGAGGGGACTATTTTTTAACCAGCAAAACTGCATTTTTCTTATCAAATATGTACTTTCAACCTGATTCTATGAAAGCCCACTCATACAACTCTCCAGTTTCTCTGCAAATTCATTTATCCATTTACTTACTCATTACCTACATTACCTACTTACATATCTGTCCCATACAAGGGTGCCTTAACACTTTTATTTCCTTATCTGCACAGTATAGAGGCCTTATGTTGGGAAAAAATGAATCAAAAGTATGAAGACACAAATAAGATTAGATCCAGCAATTTATACTGGATGCGTGCGACCGACGCGCGTAAGACTCTATAATGGAGAATATGGGCCAGTCGCATCGCAATCGCAGCTCAGTCGCACGCGTTAACGGCCTCGCGACGGCCGCGCGTTCTTTTCATAGGGGATTTCATGTCGCGTTGACCGGCCTTCATGGAAAATCTTTCGCAAATGGATGCGTGCGTCTGGAAGTCGCACGCAAGTCGCATCTAGTATAAATTGCCCTAAAGATGAAACATCGCAGCTGAGGAATTCACAGGGTGCGTCTGAAGCCTTTGAAAAAGTCTAAACTACCCCTAGAAACGAAAAAAGAAGAATTTGAATAAACAATTCAAGAAAAAAAACATCTACTGTTTACTCTTACTTTACTTGTGAACAAAAACTAAACCAATACTTCTCTCATATGCAGGTTCTTGACGATTTAGCGAATAATTATTTCTGTCCAAAGACTTTTGGCGCATCCTGGAATGGGGGAAAGGGTTCCTGCCCACGTGGGAAAGGGAATCCGCGAAACGGTGGACCACAATACCTTATAATCTGAGCCTAAATGCATCAGAGACCATCCAGGGTAAACGTGTTGATGCACGTGCTAGTGATGCGTTAATTTGTGTGGTGCCGGCATGTTTACCTTGGGTTATCTTAATGATGCATGCAGCCCCTGATCGGTTGGCAATCGTCTGACGCTAATGAGCTGGGCCTTGACTCATCATTGAGATTACCCAGGGTAAACGTGTTGGCGGATGTGCTAACGATGAAAAAGCTTATGTGGTGTTAGGAAGTTTACCCTGGGTAATCTCAGTGCTGCATGCGGCCCCTCAAGTCTCCAGAGTTCTCGGAACCAGCTTACGAAGCTTCGCCCCCTTGTAGTTCGCCCCGGCTATTGCGAACTCTGCTCTCACCGCACACTAATTGGCTAGGCCTCAATCCATTATTGAGATTACCCAGGGTATACGTGTTAGCGGCAACGCTGAAGACGGGTAAGCTCGTGTGGTATTAATAAGCTTACCCTTGGTAATTCCAGTTATGCATGTGGCCCCTCAGGTCTCCAGTATATAGTCCAGTGTTGGATAAATGTGGTGTCAGATAACAAAAAAAGTTTTAAAAAAGAAAAATAAGATTATATTCACCAAAGGTTAAACCTCACAGATGAGGATTTTAAGCAGAAAAAGATCTCTGATAGTGGTGGCAGGGGAAACCCGCCGGTTAGAGGATCATAACCCTTTCATCAGATTGGTTGCTGCATCGTTGATATTTCCCTGGGTAAACTTGTCGATGGCAGTGCTAATAACAGGTAACCCTGTGGGTTGTTGAGTTTACCCTGGGTAATCTCAACGGAGCATGCGGCCCCTAAAGTCTCCAGAATTCTTGGAACCAGCTTACGAATCTCCGTTCCCCTTGTAGTTCCCCGGCTATTCCGAACTCTACTCTCACCGCTCAAGTAGCCAGCTGAAGTGTCGACGAAGGGGCGTAAGAATGAAAGGCCCGCGGCCGGGGCACACGCAATTGCCATCAGGGCCGGTCAAAACAAGACGATTGCTATTCCCCTCTTGACACCTCGCACACACACAAGTCGAACTAGGCGGTGCAGAGCGCAAAATAGCCGGCGCCGTGCCTCGCACCTCGGCACAAAAGGTTCTTTCGGACCCACTTGGTCCGCATCCAGGCGAAAATACGAGTACTCGCGGACCAATAGCCTCTGCATTTATTTCGCGGAATCTATGGATTGGTTCTTATTTAATAAAAAAAGTGCGATGTCGGCCCCTACTCAAGGCACAGCAGCGTACTTTAAAGAGAAGCACCAACCCTCCTCGGTCAACATAATCGCCGCCGCGTGCTTGTTCTACCAGGGAAACGGCCACTTACTCGAATCCTAGGCGACACATGTGCTATGAATTCCGTCCGACAAAGAGAAATTCCATCTGCGTACTGCTGGCGGCTGGTTTATTCCCGGACGCGTACTATTATTTATGCTCCCGATAATGCCCCTGGTTCAGTATAAACGCTTTCCTGGAAGCGTGGGTCATAGTACCTGAGGGCTCAAGATCGCTAGTACAACCGTTAGATGCTTGGAATGGCTACTTTACTTAGTCCACACCGGGGAAAATATTGCCACGCAGAGAGTGCAGAGGTTATTAATGATTTTGCTAGGCAAATTTCCAGGATAAACTTGAAACAGACCAAGCCATCCTTATATTAAAATATTCCATTTGAACCAGCATTTCAGGGGTTATTTGGGTGTGGAGCGTTATACCTGGAGAGGGTGGCGCCACCGAGTTCTGCGATTTGCCGTTTGCGCGAATTGACCAATCGCGGAGCTCAACCGCGCCGCCCTCTCCAGGTATAACGCCCCGTACTCGTATTTGACAGAAGCTAGATTTACTACGCGAATTTACGGATAATGGACCAACAACTCCATGAAAGATGGTGTTGTGAAATATCATACAACTAACGTGTCGTCAAACTTGTCGAAAAAAATGCCTAGATAGAAGCTCGTCTGCAAGTTGCTTTGCGGTAAATATTTCACGAATATTCAAGGGTCAGAGTAGCAGGCCACGTATTACTGTTAGATTGTGTGGGCGGCACATTCATTGGGGACTATCATAGGTAAAATTCATCTGAATCCACGAAATTCGGCCTTATCTGAAAAGTGTTTTGCCTTTATGGAGCAAATTTCAGGCAATCATCGCTATTTCTACTTAGGTTAGAGAAGGAAATACCCCTATCAATAAAAATGTGGAAAAAACAAACAAAAATTTGAAAATAAATAGTTGTGAAGATTTACCTCTTTCCAGAAATTACAAGGAATCCTAGAAAGACAACTTATTACCCCTCGTTTGCAAAATTCTATGCCGGCTATGTCTATGAAGTGACTAAGGCCGAATGCACCCCTGGAATTACCCAGGTTAAATGCATCGACGCCTGTGTTGCCGTTTGGCAAACCTATGTGGTGTCAAAACGTTTACCCTGAGTAATCTCAATGATAAATGCCGCCCAAATCGCAGGAGAAAGCGCTGGAATACAGGGATTCATGCGCGCACAACTTGTCAACTGGATTGACAGCGTTGTTGCCTGTTGCAGATACGTTACTCAGCTGTCATCCTTGACGATTTCCACGAAATTCAAAGGATTTTCCAAAACAAATATATAAGGAAAAAGAGTAGCAATGCTAAGGGTTCTGGTAAAAACACAGATGGAAAAATCGGTTCGAATGTTTCATGTATATTTCATTGACAGCCAGAAAAAAAAGGTTTTCCATTTAATTGTGAGAAAAAATCTTGAAGAGAATATAGTGTGAGTGAGTGGCACTAGAGCAGTAATAAATCCGTGAAACCCAGGGTTCTTCCAAGACAATGAGGAAAAGGAGTCGCAATGAGGAAAAGGAGTCGCAATGTCAAGGGTTGTGGAAAAACCACTGGAATAGGAGAGAAATGAATTGGAAATACTGAAGTCCCACAAGACCTTGAGACCAAGGTAAGGTAAAGCACCGCACTGTATATTATAACTGTAAGAACATTGCGTACATAGTACTTCTTACTCATTTCTGGATGATTAGTTCAGGACCTTTGGATTTCAAAGGTGTTGTCCTTCCTTGCTCAAAGAAGCATAGATTTGCTACTCAAATAGACGAAAAAAACCTCTATACCCTTATCCATGAATGTTCCTGGGAACGTTTCAAGCTGCCCGTTCACCAAGAGTGGGCGAGTTTTCCAGCAAAATATTTTATATTTCGCTAATTTGCCACTAAATTTCACTTGTTACCAAGTCATTTTGCCAAAATTCGCCCACTTTTAACCCGTAACACTCGTCCGCTTTAGGAGAATGGGTAGACCAGAAAGTTCCTGGGAATGTTCATGAATACAGGCATTAGGCTTTATACTTTGGACCGAATAAAAATCGAATAATTTTGTTTCTTTAGTAACAATCTAGGAAACAATTCGAACATCTAGATATTCGAGAATGAGGAGGTCTTAAAGCTCTTCTTCTCATTCGTGCAGCACTGTATTGGTCGCCCATGTTGGGACATTCGAATATTCGATTTATTCGAAATCGAATATTTTTGCTTTCGAATATCGAATATTTCGAATAAATGGAAAATTCTAATGTTCTAACATTAGAGACTACTGTGGTGCTGTACGAAAGAGAAGAAGAGCTTCGGGGCTTTCTCATTCTCAAATATCTGGAAGTTTAAATTGTTTCCTTAAATGTTATTGAAGTTATAAAAATTATTCGATTTTTATTCGGTCCAAAGCATATTGGGCTCCATTCAGGTAAGGTAGATTTGTCCCCTCCCCTCCCCTCCCCTCCCTAAATTCCCCAGGCGGATTATATAAGTAGTAGTAGCAGCTCGAGTAATTTTAACCAGAAAATCGCAGTGGAGGGAAAAACCAAAATGATAACAGGCATTTTTTTACGGAAACAAACAATTTCCGTAGTTTCATTACGGGACTAAAAAAGTCCAACATATGCGACTACGTTAGTGTTTTTTTTTTCTTAAAAAAAAGCAGTTAAGTGAAAGAAATTGACACCTAAATGCTGTCCTGGCAAAGGAAATGTAATTTTTTTTATTGCCGAGCAATCGAAAGTTTTTTTCCTGGATCCCTTTTACTACCGTGGATTTTTCCAAATGCGATAGTACGAATCCGCCTAACTTCTTCCGGATGACCTCAGTCGCGGATCCAGCAATCAGCGGGCGAAAAACAATTAGACGATCGTAAATTTGACCTTAGCGCTGGCACCGCCGCTCCCCAGTGAGCTGCGACGGCTCGGCGCTTGGACAAATTACTTTACTCGCGAATTGCCGTATAAAGAATCAAGGCGTCGACGCTACCGAGCACAAGAACCGCGAACCTGACGTGAAATCGGAGACGTTGGCCAATAAGTAGGAAAAAATCTGCAGTACATCGGCTGCCATTCAGCTGACGCAGACGAACACCAATGGAGCTGTGGATGTGCCGCGCGTGCGCGTCTCTGGCTAGCGACGGCTTGACTTTGCTCTCCGCACTCGCAACGCGCGGCAGCGGCGGTGGTGGATCGCCCAAGGCCGGCTGGGATTTGTGAGTGACAACTCTGGATGGCTAGATTGGATTTGGCATGGTGTGCTGGGGACGAGAGAAAAGAAACCCGCGCCACTCTTCTCACCCTCTTTCAAAGGAGCCTTGATTTGCCGCCTACACGCGGACATCGGCGCCTCTTCCTGGAATCGCGCCAGGCAGCCTGCCAACTTCCTCAACATACTCGTCTCACCCAAAATACTCATACCATTTCCTGTTTCAAACCTTGCCTGCCTCTAAAGTCTTAGGCTCATAGGCTTTCAACCAATTAATCAGGCCTCTTCATCTAATCATTGGGTCTAGGACAAAGGATGGGGTATGCAATCTGCTAATCCATAAAAACTCCAATCCAGCTCAATTTGCTTAATTTCCTTGGAGTGCCCTACCCTTTTAAACCCTTATACTGAAGAATCCAGAAATCAAGGCCCGCTCGCAAGCGCCGCACCGCTCTAGCACTCTGCTTGTCTGCGCATCCACACATTCCATTGATATCACCGCTGTCATTCTTGTCGAAACCTCCTGATTCGCGTTTAAACCTGTCCAAACAGGTGATGTTGCATGTGCACGCGGGTCTATGCGCTCTGCTCAAGCGCCGTTTATAATCTTCGGAGAAGTTTCTGGGACTCCAATTCCAAGCAAACAAAAACTATTATTGCAGGACTACTCATACATTCTCATGAAAATGTTTACCAAACTTGTCGTCTGCTATGATTTATGCCAGCGGAACTACGCGCGGATCGGGCCACCTGTCCACTCAAGCAATGCCTGGGCAACACATGCGATCATGGATATTTCTAAAAGAGTTGGGACCATGCAATGTTCATAGAAATACGCGTTAGAGCTGCGTAAGAACTTTCAATCAGTCTAGTCCAGAAATTCCGTCAGCTTCTGTAACTGTTCAGTTAAATATGCTGAACGACCACAGTACAAAGCGAAAGGCAAGCAGCGCTGAGTTTCCACCGGCTGCCCTTCTCCACCTCTCCTTTTTTTGAAATCCTTTTGTTCTGTGGCCGCTCCAAAAATTGTCTGAATACCATCCTCGAAACCACTAAACAACTTGCTGACAAGCTTTTGGCGAGTAACTAACTGATCGCACCTGAGACCAGCTCACCCCCAAGCTTGTTAACAACTTGCCCTTACCTCTTTTTGTCAACAATTTGTCAGAGATGTTGAAAGCACAGTTAACCTTTTCCCAGCATTGTTAATACTTGTATCGCACCTCACGCAGGTACAAAAAATCTAACATCTCATTCTGGATCTTTTTTGCGGTGTTTTTGGATTGCACTTACATATGTCGTCAAACTAGTCGGCAACAACGTACTATTTAGAAGCTCGTATGCAAGTTGCTTTTCGGCGAATATTTATGGGAACAACATAACTCTAAGAGTTCAAAATCGCCGACTGCGTCTGGCCTCGAACTGTAGGAAATAGCTTTGACTCTCGAGTAAAATAAAACGTGATGTTATTTATTTATTTATTTATTTATTCATTTATTTATTTATCTACATACTAATTCATGTATTTGTTTGGATCGATGAGGCATTAGAATATGCCATGTGCTTGATTACGATTAAGACATTGCAAATTATGATTTGCAAAAGTGTTTCTAATTTTACAACATTTATCTTACGGAGAACAAATTCTTTCACAAATATTCCTCCTTGTCAAAAAAGGACATCTTTACTAAAAAGAACGCTATGTCACCAGGCGAACCGTGTTTTTTTTTTGTTATTTTAAAGTCTCATTCCCTCGCTTCAACCATTAAACTCGCTGAGTAAGCATTTTCGGTGAAAATCTATATGAATTCATCCACTTATTCACCTCATTTGTTTCTCCCATCTCGCTTTACTTACCGCGTCTTTTTCAAAGCTGGTTTTCATTACCTGGTGCTCTCTCGTCACAGCCTTTTCCACAGGCTGGGAATTTTCCCTTTAAGGGATTTCCACCACGTGGAAAAGACCATTAGAGCTTGCTTATCCAGGCTTGCTATGTATAACTGAGATTAACGAGGGTAAACGCTGTAATGCGTTAACGCGTCACCATGCCCTACATTGTGCTGCACAAAGTCAAACGAAGCGCCAGTTTACACTAAGCAGAAAATAAATTGTCGAATAGGGAATAGAGCCGTCGGTGATTCGGCGCCTTAGTGCGTGTGTACTATAGCGCCACTATGTATGTATAAATCGAACATATATCACTTTGTATGAAAATCGTTTTCCGATGTGCAGCACAAAGCACAGCATTTACACTGGCGCTTCGTTGAAATTGCGTGGGTTTGGAAGGGGTATGTTGACCTCATGGTGATCCGATTTCCTTGTAATCTTAAGAATTTTTCAACTCGCCTCCCAACATCGGCGGTCGCAGCGGGTCCTTTTCCGATATTTCACTTTTTTCTCCGGAAAATTCCACAATCTAAAAATATCCCAAGTCCATAGATCCATAAGTGAGTGGGTGAAACCTTGAAATGTAAACAACATCCTACCTAGAGAGATATCATCCTGGGAGGGAAGAGATTTATATACACAGTCGTTTTGGCGGAAATTCATTGCACGCACGTCAGTATAGCGGAAATATAACAGTTTCCGGATTTCATACGGATGCTAGTAAATAACATATCAGTAGCAAGAAGAAGAAGCTGAGCGAATCTGGGAGCCAACTGCTACTCCGAACCCAAATTTCATGCGCTGTGGGTGCAGCAATCCTTCGCCAATCCTCCTCTCATGGATATTGGGCAAATATGTTGGGAACTTTTTCTATTCCTCATTCATACAGTGGGCGTTAATGGCAGTGGACTTTTCGTGGCCTCAAGAAGCACGCGGCGCGACCGCACCGCTCAAGCAGGAATACTTTCCGGGACAACAATCTATGGGGTTTTCCTGTTGGTTAGTTAACAAATCTTCCTAATAGTTAACATCAAATGTGACGAGCAAAAGAAAAAACCCAGATTGACCAATGGGGCGACGATTCCATCGTGAGCGACGCGGTCGCGTCGCGTACTTTTCATGACCGCGAAAAGACCACCGCCATCGACGCCCGCTGTACAGCGGCCGCCACCCCGCCAATTTTGGGTGGGCCGACTTATGAAAATAGAAAATCTCTTTGTCAAGATTCTAATGAGCATAGTGTTCTCCTTTATGCCTCAACTTTGCTGATCCGGAAAATGCTTCTGGATGGAATTGCACCCATTCTTTGCATTTAGAGCTCAAAATGCAGTGCATTCAAAGATATTCTCTCTCAAATCACTTTATTGAATCAGGCAAAAATGTGGTTTTATGTAGAATGTGATTGCTAAATGTGTGACTGCCACTGGTGGACATTGGGAATAAATTATTAGTTTAAGGTTGTAATAACATATAATTAGTATGAATATTATACGTTGTTTGAGCACCGTAGAACTACGTAGGTAATCAGCATTGATAGAATTGAAGGTATGGAGCGAATTGAAGTTGAATATCCCAAAATGGGCGGAGTTTGGATCATACTCGGGGGAGAAACTGCGTATTTACTCCGGACCAGAAACATCACTATTTATAGAGGATTAACTCCCGAAAATGGGGTTCTATTGGGGTGAAATGGCAAAGTACTTCGAACGTTCGGATGGGGGTCAGTAACTGAGGGAATAAGTAGCAAGGTTTTTGCCCTGGAGGGGTGGGGGGG
>JARK01001370.1:826419-840591 GCA_000688135.1 Ancylostoma ceylanicum
GTGGGGGAGGACTGGATGCCTTGTGGCAGTTGTCCGAGGAACAGGTAGATATCTGTAGAGGCTCACCTGTGTCATCTGGAATCGCCGGATCGTGCACATTTGCCAGAATGAACGAGAATAGCTTCGTGAATTGTGATGTCATCGCCACGACGTCATGGCGACGACGCCGCACAGCAGCAGCAGCAGCAGCAGACTACGGTACGGTACGGTACGATGTCCGCAGAATAGCGTGGCGTCCAGCCGGCGACGTGAGAGTAACGCCAGCGAGCTGCGTCCGCGACAAAAAGGTGCAGGGAAGCGCACAAAACGCGAAAACGGTGGGCGTGGCCGGACTGAGCGGGAGGTGGTGCGTATATGGCGTCGTCGTCCGTATGTAGCCCCTGTCTGGCGGCTAGAGAGGCAGAGGCGGCGCATACGGGAGGCGACGAGCCGAATAAAACGAATCAGGGAAACGGGATGAGTGACTGACTAGCACAGCATCACGGCTAGATGAGGCACGGTTGACTGGCTGATAGCGTCGCGGCAACGTACGACGAGCAGTCGAAGGCGGAAACTGTTGTTCACAGCGACGACGACGACGACGAGAACAACAACACTACCTTCTAGGGACATAGGGAGGTCCAACAGCGTCAGCGTGGCCCGGAGATCAAAACAGCCGCCTTCTGGATGCTTGTACCACTTCCATGCATGTACAAACTCCAGCAGTAGCACTGACGTGTAATCCGGCTAATCCGATCAATTTGCGGCCTCATAACGGTGATGATACAAGCACGTCGACGTACATCTACGCACGGAGGCACTAATGCGTATATCGCCGCCTGTGGTAATAACCCCGTTGGGACCACGGAGCGCATCCTGAGCGATGGTGCTGGCGCTAGCTCAACCAGGTGACTTGCTTGCTCCTATGAAATGGACGAGTTATCCTGACAAAAATGAGCATGTTGTGTTTAAAATATTCATCCCTGTGAAATACGACAAATTAGCGTCTAGATAGTGAGTAATAATACGCTCTGCTCGAAAAACTCGTCCACTAGGGAGGGTCGGAGACTTGAGAGCATTCTCGGGAACATTCATGGATCCCGCCACAGGAGGTACCCTCACACCTTGGACGAGTTTTTTCCCCAAATTCCACCAATGGAAGTATTAGGGAATTTCACAAAGAACCTGACCCAGTCTCTTCAGTAGTTCCTTGGTTAGCCTTCCTCTAGGGGATCCTAGAAACAGAGAGACCAGGAGAAATCCTAGGAAACTATGAGTATGAGAACTCAGAGTCTACATCATTGCGAGGAATCCCGTTTAGAAGTGACGGTCCAAATTTTGAACTGGAAGGTGATATGTTTCCCCTGCTAGTGGCGATATCCATGATGGCTTCCTGGAAGGGGCTAGACTTCTCGCCTATATAGACTGGACGAGTTTTTCCAACTATATGTGACATGCTTTTTATCTTTATCAGTATTTTTAGGACCTCACCGACAGAAACAAATTGCTGGGTAAATTCTACCCATTTTTGACTGCAAAACCTGTCCACTTTATAAGGGCGGGTACAATACTACATACATACTTCCCCACGAACGTTCACGGTGTCCATCAGCGGGTATCCACTCCCAGGTTGTGTATCATCGTGAGGGGAAATGGGGCGTTACGAGGCCACAATGATTGGTGGTTTCAGTCAATTAGCCAATCAAGGGAGGCTAGAAATGTCCCATTCCCCGTCAACATGATACCCCCACTCCCACCTTCGATCCCATATGTTGAGGAAGAATGAATGAGAAGGAGATGGGGGTAAGGCGTTGTCAAGAGTTTGAACTAATATTGTTCAATCAATAGGACAATTTCTAGTATTTTGCGGATGGTAGGCACAGTTTGAAAGAGGACCAACGCTGAAACATTGGGAAAATTATAAAGGGGTTTTGTACCTAGGTGCTGCTAGGAAGTCGTACCATCCGAACAGTGTTTCCCCTTCCACTCCTAACCCCCTACCCCATGCTTCATGCATAACCTGTCTCTGAATAATGTCAAATCATAATTTACGATTTTGGCCTATTCCTGTTCACTCTACTCTTATTTTACCTCTGCCACCATTGAGATTACTCAGAGTAAACCCCCAAATCCATCACTAATACGGACGTCGACAAGTTCACCCTGGGTATTCTCAATGCTGCATGCAGTCGAGGTTTTCTTTTTACTTTTTTAAATCACTCTAGAACACTAACGGATTGGACTGCAGCCGAAGGATGATAAGGAAAGCCACGGACAATCTCCTTTCATGACATTAAGACACTTCCTCAGTAGCAATTTCCCGGGAAACTCAGTTCCGGGAAAGCTTTTGCTCATTCCTTATTTCCCCTGCTTAATGGCAAGAGCGAAACGGAGATTGGTTATGTATTTGTTCGTTGCTCGTTTATCTAGATCCGATCTATCTAGCAATAAGAAGCGTGGAGATTCACAATATTAGAAGCTTTATTTAGAAATGTAATGTAATAATATGTAAGTGCCTCAAAAACTGTGAGCTGTTCTAACAGCTATGTTTCTGAATAAGTCTTATTCCATTTCGAAGAGTTCCAGTTGGGAAAAAGTCCCTTTTATAGTGTGTTCCACGGCGGATGACAGTTGGGAGTAAGGCAGAGTGCAAGAGATCGCGAGAGAGTGCGCAGCATTTCAAGAGAGTTGGAAGAAAAACAGACGATGCGCACAATTACGGAACTATCGTCGTGTTTGAAACAGATCATAGCCAGTTTTAGAACTGATGTCTCCACTATACCCGGTACTACAGAAGAATCTGCTCAAGTAACGTGACCACTAATCTGATGTATGGTGCGTAATTCTTTCTCACCCCATATGTGACATACATGGCCTACCCTTTCCAGTCCGTTCTCTAATCCCTTGCTAATCTACCTTGCCAGTTTGGGAAACTTTCATTGTTTCCATGCATAACAGATATTCTGCTCCTATAAACACACAACCGAAACAAAGTGGCAAGCATGCTGTAGACATTGCTGGGATTTTCTTTCCTGAGAAATTTATCCTGGTTGTGATGGAAATCGAAAATTAATGGAATAATCAGCTATGGATAGAATTCCAGGCGGACAGTGAGACCTTTGGCTTCTTTTCACTGTGATGTCGATTGAAATTTACGTAGCTGGAATGGCCAACAACTTGTCTAACCAAGCTATTTGTAAATTAATTCAGTGTGCAGGTGAATGTACAGACTTTATTATGAATGATTGGGTCAAGATATTACCCTCCATTTGTCGGAAACAGTAAAAGGAGGTACCAGCATTTAGTTCGGTACGTGTCAAACATTCCAAGCAAACTGGTAAAAATGGTGAAGGTAAAGCTGCAACAAGGTTATATCTGCAACATAAGACCGAAACACTTTCCTGTATTCACGGAAAAAAAGGATTTTTGAGAACTTCGCCGAACTAACCGTTTAATTAGCAGTTACTATGCGTAAATGTCGCGGATCCCCTCCGCCTTCAGTCCATACTTCTTCTTTCGAAAGTCAAGTACTTCTTTTTCCGAAAGTCGAGCGAGTAGCCGCATTCGTGACGCGTTTGCTAGCATGTGCGACGACTTCGCCGACTTTGTAGACTACGATACGCCATTGTTCCCTTTTTTACCCAACAGTTTCACCTTATAGCTCATTTAACTTCGCTACCTATCGCGTCGCGGATGTTTTGGCCATCAGCAATGTTTATACTTTCTCGCGAGGCGATGGCGTCGCAGCAATGACCACATCGTATTCAACGCGACGGTTAGCAAAGCCGGCGCATCGCGCGGTTGCTCCATGCCAATCTCCGTAAATTTACGCACTCACACAAAGCCACAACAACGTAAATGGCTTAATCTTGCATGAGCGTCAATAATCATGCGTTCCTTATGACCATTCGTTCGGTTGCCGGCCAATTTAATCGCGTCGTTTTTGAAGGGAAAAGTATAAACAGGCGCAACGGGGATCCGCGATATCGCATCGCAAGCGTGAATACCAACTACCACAACGCGACCACTGCTCATTGTTGCGACGCGATGACGTCGCAGCGATTGCAACAGCAACATGGTTGCGTCCACTCTGGACCCAGCGGCTTTCGAACAGTTTGCTTTCGCGCTACTGTCGCGTCACGGCAAAGTATGAACACAGCTATCGCCGCGATCCCATCGCTTTGTAATGAAGTATAAACAAAGGCAAAGTGATTTTGCTAGGCTCAAAAACTGTGGTTTGGGAATTTGCAGGAACTGGGAACGAAGTATTGGTTCCCGATTTTGTTCAAAGTTATAGCGATAATCTAATATGGGGCGATAGGATCAACACTTAATCGCGCTCGCTTAAGATAACGGGCCGAACACTGCATCTTTAGTTATTCTCGATGGGTATTCGAACGGAACTAATCCATTTCATGGTGGTACGCCTTTGAAGAAGACATACTTGCGTAGCATGGTTGTAATGTGTCTGATATGCTAATGAATGTTACTCCGAAACATTCATCAAAGAGGAGATTTGTGATGCGACTTCCATACCTTCCATGGGTTTGAGGCCCTCAGAATGTAAAAATAGTGGTCCCACAATGCGAATACACACTTTGGCATCAGCAGATTCCCAGTGAACATTTCCATGATGCGAGAAAATTTGCAAACTCATTCGAGGCAGAATTTGCAGCAATTTTTGATGTATTGACCGCATCAGGAGAACTTCGACGAAAAACCGAATCCAATAGTGCAAGAGGCCTTCGATGTCGACTGGCGAGGTTTCCCACCCGAGCCGGGGAGAAACCCTCGAACCATATCGTCACGTGGAAGTACAGTTCCTCATTTTTCGTCCGATCCTCGTGTTTTTCTTCAACCCTCAAGACCCTCAGTTCTTAGAAAACGCACACAAGGAACTAGATTAGGCTGGACTAGATTTGTCCTGGACGCCAGTGTCAGGAAGCATAATTATGATTACACACGGTCGCCTATGCTAGCGGTGAATTTGTGTGATGCTAGCACATTTACCCTGGGTGATCTCGATGATGCATGCGGCCCCAGGATATTGAGGAAATTTCACTAGTTTCACTCCTGATCCTCGCAACGAGCCAAGTTAAGACATTTCAAGGAGAAATACCGCTGGATGAAACTCAAAGGAAATGGTCAGCGCACAAGCTACCCATAAGCAACTTATTGATTCACGACGACAAAAAATTACATAACTTTACAGGCTATGTAACTATGCTCAGTCCTTGTACAAAAAGATTGACGGATTGCCCGTGCGGTTTCACAGTGTTGCGGCTGCAGAATCGCAGCGGGACCTACTCGACCCTTTCATTTGAAGCATACTCTCTCCGCTTTATTAGTCCCGGTCCCGCCACGATTCTGCAGTCAAGGAATCCGTCTACCTTATTGAGGACTGTATGTACCGTGGGCAACTACGTATATGACTATATTTTATGAAGTTTCATACTTCGTGCCAAAAATCGAGGTTTTCAAATCATAACGATCGCCAGACCCTCTTCCTCGAAGTGCTAGATCAATCAGTGAGGAAAGTTCCGGGGAACGCCCCAGTGTTAGATTGGCCACAAAGTTTTGGACCAATTTATTTATTTATTTATTTTATTGAATCTTCTACTTTTTTCAAACATTAAAACTGGCAGATCAGGTTTCATCTATGAGCAGTGATGATATGATCGTTTCAAAAAAAAAGGATAGCATTTGGTGCAAAACTTTCGGACCAACCCAAAATTATAAAGAAAAAGAAAACAAAATGAAGAAGAATCCTTGGTGTTGGCTTGGTAGAGCTCCCAGTGCCCTCAGTCAATGTTAGGATTCCTAAGTTAGGAACTGTTTTTGGCGGAATAGCACAGCCTCCGCACAAAGTTGGGAAGGAACCAGAAAAAAGCCACAAAAGGCTGAGGCGAAAGGTCAAAGGGAAGGACTTCTATGCGGGAGCTGCTGTTGTTCCATTGGTCTTCTGCTGCGTTCCTTCAACAAGTTTGACTTTGGTTTAATTACCCAAGTTTATAAATATGTATACATGCCAAGGGACATACAGGAGCAGGAAAAACGAGACCACCAACAAGAGTAGTTGGACAGGAACCAAAAAAGGCAAAAGGTTACTTATACCTTTTTGAGACTTCATTACCTACGTATATGGCCTTCCTCCCTCTTTGCTGAGAGTTCCGGAAAGGGAAAAATTCTTATCTCGTGTCCGTACAGCGGTAGAAACGAAATGGAAATAAGGGTATTTTGTTTTTTCCTTTTTTCTTATTATTATAGGTACTGCAATGATTTCTCCGCAAAAATGCCCAAAAACCCTACGATCAGCTCGTTCTTCCAGAACAGAAAACTTTCACGAGCAAAAATTCGAGCATTTCCTATTTTTTTCAACTATGTAGACATCATAATTTCTTATATTTCTTGCTAGTACGAATCTATTCTCAAAATCTGTGAATACGACGTCGTTTACTCACTCATTCTGGATCGGGTGGAAACACAACCTTCTGGAAAGCACAGTGTGATAGATTTGGCTGGAATTCACAAGAGCAGATCTGAAACAGGCTTAGGAGCGCCCATTCTTTTCCTAGGACTTCGTCCAACCTGCCTACTGATCTTACGAACCATGAAAACTCTTGTGCCAAAGGCTTTTTCACTGGAGAAGACTAAACCCGTGCTAAAAATTCCACCCGTTCAATTGCACTCTGCAATTACCGCCCACGTGACAACTTGTACGAAACGCATTCAGAAGTCGTACCCTACTCGTTTGCTTATTTATGCGCTAAATTATTGTCGAATGGCAGCGATTAGGAAGGGTTTGTAGGTGAATTGCTGTGAGTCGTGCCATTCAGAGACGGCTCGGCTCTCAAGAGCACCGTATGCCGCAATTAATTAGCCGCCAGTAGTGTGGTCGCGCAGGATGAGGCGATCCCCTGAGTAGTTCCAGGGATGAGCTTGCCAGAGCAGGAAGCGAAAATTGGAAAAAATGGCTGAGATGGGAATTTTTAGCAAAGATTGAGGGTTTAGAGAATGATTCAAAGTTGGTGCAGTTATAATCAGTAAGTGATTCTGATTACAAGGTTGTCTGATGTTAGAAGGTCTCAACTCCTCATAGGAGGTCCAAATCGTTAGGGCGATCGATTGTTCGACAGTTCTCTACAGAAAGCATTGTGGCCCGATGGAATCCAGGGCCCGTTTCCAATATGTTTTATCCAGTTGGATAATGGCGCTTTAGCGGATATGAGACGGTGTTCTAGAGAATCTGCTATCCAATAGAAACATATCCGTGGATATGCAAATCCACTCGTTTTACTACAGGTTGTCTATAGCCGGTCGATTTCCGCTCGATAATTCAAAAATCCATGATTCCCTCCATCTCCATTCCGTGTTTTTTTTTCTCATCAAAACACTGCATTCGCGTCAAGGAATGAAAGTGTGAATTGATGGTTTATATTAGGTAGCAGAGTGGATGAAAATCAGTGGGAATTGATATAAATCCGCTGTGTTTTCCCTCTCACGGTCAAATATAATATATTGGGTACGGCCCCAGAAATTCTTCCAAACATGTAACAATTAATTGATAGCTAGAGCGGTGATGAAAAGCGAATGATTACAGATTGAGCGCCACAAGTTGCGAATTATGTATTGATAGGCAGACAAATCTAAGCTGTTCTTTCTCCTGTGTTATGCGATGAACACTCTACTTGGCCTCAGCGTTCCGTTTTTTGATGACTAAACAATCCACAGAACCCAAACATTTCCATTGATTCTATCAACCCTCATTCTACAAGGCCTGTCCGACTGTTTCTTGTAAGCTTTACGTAGCGCGTTTTTCATCCCAATCATGATTTGAGAACCTAACTTTAGGCTGGACCGACGTCTGCTCATTGCGTTACCCATTGTTTTATGGAAAACTGAGAATTCGGTTAACACACGCTTATATTGGTAGCATTTCGCAAGGGTTAAGCGTGTCAGGTGCTCTTAAGCATCGTCAACTGTTATTGCATGAAATTCCTAACCCACTGGTGACCAAATGCAGTCTATATATGGACATACATAGAGGTTCTCTCTTAATAAAATGTTGTAGTATGTGTTAACGATGCCCAGACATGTGACTGCCGGTATGCTCCATCGGGGCTATAACACCTAGCATCGTCACCTCCTGGCCGATTCCATTTTTGATACGTATTGATTGTGAGCATTGCTTCATTGCTCAGTGACCGTCCACATTTGATAGGTATCAAAAAAGAAGTTGCCTCGAAGACGAGGATGCTGCGTGTTGTACATGTCGAGGAGTATAGGGCAGTTCATACTAGATGCGCACGTTTGACGCGCGTGCGTTTATGTGATGAAGGATAGGCCAAATAGCTGCTCTTGCGCAGCACAGACGTTTGCGGGCTCGTTGCTACCATGCGTTCTCTATATTGGGGATGTATGTACCATGCTTACTGGTGTTCATGAGAGAAAAAACAAGCAAATGGAGGCGTGCGTTCTCACGCGCGACTGACGCCCGCATCTAGTATAAATTGTTCTCGTAAGACCAGAAGCTCATAGTGCATTCACTTTTGATTAGTGACCGCCACATTTTCAAAATAGCCTCCATTCTTTGGATATTTTCCGCTTACTTTTTTTTGTACGCATGCCCAGGCGGTGCAGAAGTCTGCAACAAATATGCCTGCTGTTAGTACAGCTACCACGTACAGAGGGAGGAGAGATGATTGAAGAATTAGGATAAAATCAGGGAATACTGCTGCACCCCAGAGCCTTGGTTGCATCATTGAGATTACCTAGGGTAAACATGGTGATGCCTGTGTCAACGACGGGTAAATGTGGGGGTGTTATCATGTTGTGGTAATCTCAGTGATGCATGCAGCACCAGAAGAGATTCCCAACCAGTTTCAGTTTTGAAACAAAAAAAGGCTCACATGACTTTGTTCCAAAAAAGAAAATGCGTAACAGTTTAGTGCGATAGAGGTTATTCACAAAAAAAGAAAATTAGTCCTTTCAACCAACATTTTTTGTGTAGTAAAAAAATTCGTGAACGACGTCAAAAAAAGGAATTTCATGGATTTTTTCTTTTATTCTCAATAGAGGAATTTTTCACCACCTTCACATCATTTGCTCTACTTCTTGCCTTTATAACAGTCTCCAAATCTTGTTTTCTCTCAAAACTATAGGCCTTTTCGCACAGTAAATAAAGGAAATGGGAAGAGCTCAGCTGAGGTTGCTCATCCGGGTACTAGCCATCCTGGAACTCATCACTCCACAATAGAGCTCCAAATCGCCATTTTCACAATGCGCTCCATCTCCCTAGCGTAGGATTAGGGCTCAATGTCTCCAGGCCCCTCTCGAGCGAGCTCAAAAAGCCGGCAAATAGACGTGATGTTGCTCTAATCCCGGCGCAATTTACATAATTAGCCGCGCCGCCTGCGGGCCGGGCAATGTGTGCGCTATGGAGAATTATTTACAATCGCATAAATAAATGAATCCACCAAACAGAATTGCGTCGCTTCACACCACTTCGTACTGCAATTCCAACACATTAACTGCTAACTCACTAGAAGTCACGAAAACATGAAAGTACGGACTTGCTGTGACGGTAAAAAGAGTGAAATTTTCTACCCCATGGCTATCGGTCTGGGTAAAGGGTAACCTGGACCAGTGTGAGAGGGAATAAAGACTCAGTGGTAAAAAAAAGAATAGCTGAATTCGACAGAAGCCTTCCATAGCCGAGATACGCTAGGTACGCTTCACCCACTACTCCCTCGGGAGCTTCCACGCTGTTATCTCCGAAATATATGCATCATCCGGGATCAAGGAGGTTCAGGCCTCACCGCTGACTTAGCAGGGCTTCTTGGATTGTGAGTGACGTTTTGGTGTGAACTTCAACAGGATAACCCCCATCCATGTAAACTTCAGGTCCAATCAGGCGTTCTTGTGGATCTGTAGTTTTTTTTTGGATTTTTTTGTTTTCCTTTTTTCCACAATTAGGGGTAGTAGAGCATTGACCGAATGAAAATCGAACAAGTTTAACTAGCTTGACTTAAAATTCAAAGGTCCAACAGGAAAATCGAATTTTCTAAAAACACCAAGCTTCACAGCCCTTATTTCCATCGACCGGTGAAGAGCTCTCCCTCTCCTGAACATTCCAATACTCGACTTATTCGAAATCGAACATTCGAATATCGAGCGCATCTAATAAAATATTCGATCATTACACTAGAAGGAAGGAGGTATATGATTCGGAACACGGGGTATACAAGACTTCAGTAGTCTAGACCCGCTTTCGGTTCTGCACCACATTATTATCGATCAACAATGACAATCAGTTGTGGGATTCACGAACACTCCCAGAAGGGTAATGGCTACCGGCCACTCTGAAACCGATGAGTTTCCCTGGTAAAAATGGGTCTTTTCGTCACTTTCTCTGATTGACTAATCTTAGACGCCGAAAACAGGTGATGGTGACGATATCAAGTAATAGCGCGAAGAAGTATATAGGTGATGCGGAGCGGTTGACAGGTCCAAAGCAATGGAGTCCCCACTGTAAAATGAAAGCCCTCAAATGACAGTAAGGTGTTTTACTATATAAAATGCGCGCTGTTCCACCACAGGTAACCGCTCAGCTAACAGCGAATTCCTTGTAAACCTATGTAGTGTAACCGGGGTTGTCATGGATTTTCGGCTGTAGTGTACAGTGTGTATTTTTGGGAACAACATGTCGAGAAGATCCAGGATCTGTCGATATTTCCAACACGAAGGAAGAGGTAGGGGACCTGCCTTCTGGGCACGAAAAAAGTTCTTCAATTATGGAATAAAATTACGACGTTTCGAGGTCTCTTTAGAAAATTTAATTGAAGAGTCGAAACAATATGAAGCCAGGAAATTGGAAGCACCAAAAAGCATGGAGAAGATGAAAGTTTCCAGACGTTGGTCGCGGATGCATATCCATTTTACCAGGGCTGGTAGCCGAAGAGAAATTTAAGAAATTGGAAGAAGAAAGCCATTTATTTCTCGGCATGCAACAAGAAAAATTTGTACCGCTTGCCGGCTGCGGTAGAACCACATGCCAAGCCACAGTGTCCAATAAGTATGTACATAACTCTACGACCAACCTGTACGTCGTATTTTTTATCTCGTTTCTCACTGTGGAATTTTCCCGGAGCCTTCCAGAAGGGGTTATTATTTTAACTAGAATCTCGTAAAACCTTGCACAGCAAGGTAAGTACGACATTTGATTCTGGACTATGTTGAGCACATCTACATTCCACAATTCCATCGAAACCTATGGAGAATTAGTTTTAGGATGTTACTAGTCAGCTGCATTAGAGCAAGAAGGTCCACTTGCTCTCGTGGTGTAGGTTAAAAAAATCACTTCTGGATATCGGCCTAGTTCTGCGGGCTCATCAAGAGAGAAAAGCGTGAACAGAAGAAAAAAGATGTCGAAAAATACTGTGTAAATTGAACTCACAGTGTATTCGATACCGCTGCTGTGGATGCTGATCTTTCCAACCGGCCATAGCACCGAGCGCGAGAAAAAGGGCCGCTTGGCTTACCGCCAAGAGCACCATTGAGACCGCCAGCACGTCCTGTAACTAAAGAATGTGCATGCGTGATGCTCATTTGAGTTTTTCCATCGAGCAAACGGAAACGCTGTTGGAAACGAAACAAAGGCGCACGGGAAATGGTCGACACTCTACGTCAGGGAACTAGACAACTAGTGCAACAATGCTGCCATGGTAGACAGGTGTGGAATTTTAAGAGACATATTGTACGTAAATATTTCTGTTTAATTTATATCTGAATCCAATTACATAATTCTCAGGGCTTGATGCATCACTGAGGTTACCCATGGAAAACGTGTTGAAGCTCTTGGTAGCGACAGGTAAGTTTGGAGGTGTCAACACGTTTACCCTGGGTGATCTCAGTGATGCATGCGACCTTAGAATCAAACAAAAATTCTCACTCAAAAATTGGTAGCAGACAGTTGTTTCACTGTTTTACTGATTTAAGCAGTAATCGTAATGTAAAAGCAGTGAGAATATGATAACAAAAATCACACTATTACTTTATAGTACTTCACCAATGAATACTTTTTATTTACTTGCATATCCAATACAATATGCCTCAATGGATTAACAAATTCTGTTAGTAATATTCCAAGGGTAGGCAAGGGCTAAAAATCGTGAAATAAAAACGAGATGAACGCCTTCTCCTGTTTGTTTCACATGGTGAGTCTAAGGTGATTCATAATTGAATAGTTCTACTTAGGTCTTAGCAAGCCTCCAGAGCAGGGATTCATAAAAACATAACCAGGAAAACCTATGTAACCTAACCAATGTTGACGTTCTGCATATCCTACCCTTTTAGGTGGCCACTCAGGTTAATGCATTGGTTTTTATGCACTGGTTTTTTTTTTGGTTTTATGTTGCACTCTCCATGTAAGAACACACAAACATCAACTCTTTCCTAACTGCCTTCGAACTAATTAAAAGTATGTGCACATATTAACATCAATTACGAAATTCAATTAGGTAGGTCTCCTTCACCTTGCTGATGAGTGCAGGAGGAGACGTACTTATAGGTTTAGTTTTCGTATAAGAATAAAACACGCAAAGCACGAAACGAAAGCTTTCCATAGACCCAACACAGCATTATAAAATTAGCTAGCTAGCGTTTCATGAATCCTGATGCACAGAACTAAAGAGAACCAAACAAAAAAACCAAAGAACAAGCCCTGGGCCTCCATTTGCCCTGGGTTTGGATGAATAATTGAGAATTAAATATAGAAAAATATAGACAAACACAATGAAATAGAAATAAAGTGAATTATTATGTCACTTACATATTAAACAATTATGTTTATGAGATTGTCCAAAAACATGCTGACGCCAGTAATAACGATAGGTAAATTTTTGTAGCGTTAACACACTTACCTTGGGTAATCTGAATGACACATACGACCCCAGGACCTTATTACGCTTCCTGGAGTGTGCTATCGCTTAGGCACACCGCTATGCCAACTGCATTTCTGCGGAAAGAGCGCACTTGACAAAAAGATATCAGAAACACATGTAGGAGAAATAGCGGGCACGAGGTCCGATCCAGTTTAGCCGGAACCTGACCTGGTATGGGATGGATGAGGCTCACCTAAGACAGAAATCGCTGTACCTAGAATGTGCTCAAGTAGGATGAGCTACCACGAAGCAAAAGAGAAGGGCTACTCTGAACAAAGCAATTTTCGTTAGAACAGGCAATGGTGCAAAGGAATCTTTACAATACGGTTGCTATAGCTCTTGTGTCCGAAACACTAACCGTAACTGGAATCGAGTAGAATGAAAAACTAATAAAACGACTAAAAAGCTACACGCCTCTAATCATTAGTTCCTTCACAACGTCCTCTCAGTTAATTCTTTACTCTTTATTTAATACACTCGAGGGTGTGACATGGCGTGGGTGAAAACTGAAAACAGACGACAGTCGTGGAAATACCACTACTGCGACCAAATAAAGTGATTGTTGATATGTGTGCTCCAGTTCATGACGGGGGAACAGGCCGTTCTCCTAGGGTCGGACCCTAGACCCCACCGAGATCTTTTTCCCATCACCTGAACGCAAAGACGGACTGTTACCAGGGCTCGACTGACCAACTTAACCCTTGGCGAACTCACTCGTCAGGGACCCAGGGCGAACGGAATGGGGGTCCTCAAGGACGGGGCTCACAATTCAATTTTATTTGTTTTTCCGCTATTTTATGGCGAAGAAGGCATATTCCGCAGCTTCTGTGTAAGTGTTGTACATAAAACTACACAAAACGCCTAAGCGTATCCAAGATTAGTTATTAGTTAAACCACCTTCCATTTATAAAGTTTCTTGTAGTTTGTAAATTTTTTGCATTGGGGAAGATGATCTAAGAGACGTCCGACAATCCAATGTGTTCTTATTAAGTTCCCAAGATGTCAGGATTATATTATATTATGTCATAGATTATATTATATTATATTATATTATATTATATTATATTATATTATATTATATTATAGAGTCCATCTAGTGGTAAAGTTCGATTTTGGTAAATAATCAATCACTGATAGGAGACCGTAGCTAAATGTGAGAGCTACGAATATTGAGGGATTTTGATTTTTAACCCATTGACTACCGCGCCCTTTTTGTCGTTTTTTCACATCCCCCTCCCCCCCCCCCCCCCCC
>JARK01001370.1:840713-889827 GCA_000688135.1 Ancylostoma ceylanicum
TTTTTCCCCTCCCCCCCCCCCCCCCCCCGCCCCAAGTTCTGACTTCTCTCTCTTTTCCGGAACTCTTATGTAAACTTCAATATAGGTTTTTATAATTAAATTGACTTGGAAGTATTATTGCGTTACCATCTAAGAAAATCGGTCTTTGAGGTTTAATGGTCTCTCAAACTGACCGTTTGGTCGTCAGTGAGTTAAAATTTCCTTTGAAAACCTAGTAGTTATCAGTGACTTTACAGAAAGGTTATGGAAGAAACTCAGAACCCCCAGAACAAGTTGTTTGATCGCATGAGAAATTGGCAACTTTCTTTCGCTTTTTCTCGTCGACAAGTTGTCCGGCCAAAGTTTGTCGCCATCTTGCAGAGTGATCGATCGTTAGCTTCGTAAATCGTCGACAAGCTTTGACCCAGCCGACAAGAAAAGGCTATAGCATATTGTCAGCAAACTTTGAGTCAAGCAAGTTTCAGATGCGCTCGGACAACTTGCTCTCGGGGTACTGAGATGTTCGAGAGGCAATTTCTTGTTGGATAGCACTATTTTATGGAGGATAAGGATGAATAAATAAATAAACAAATGACAGGTGATGAATACTTATGAGCTGGCGCAGCACACCTCGGCAAAACTATGAATAGAAGCATGTGCATGAGCAAAATCTCACCACAGCAATGCGTGTGAGGACAGAACATTGAAGAAGTGTGCAAAAAAGCGTGATAATTGGGCAAAATGACTTGCAGACTCGCAGAAAAAGCAGCGAAGTCGCACGCAATGGCGGAGGTCTCCCCTGGAACATCCACTGGTTCCAAGCTTTTCTGAAGATGCTTAAAGTCCTTTTTATTGGCAGAGTTTTCGGCGGCTTCGCATTTGTCTTTCGCCGTAACGTCGCTCAATAGAAGGGCTTCATAACAATCTCATGAGAGCACCTAAATCCACATACTAAAGTGAAAAACAGCGCAGAGGTTTGAAGAGATTCGGGGCGAAGAGATGCCTCCAGAACCATCCAGGAATTTCTCTTTGAAATCTGAAAGTTTACAGAAAGAGGCTGATTATTGTTTGGATTTCACGGAATAAATCTGATCAGATCCATGAGCATATTGGCAAAGAAATGGTTTTTGTTCGGCTATTAGCAACAATTTTTGATCTCCCAGAATATTCCAATTTTTCACGCTTCTGTCTCAGCCCAAAGATGTTAAGAGAGTGTTCGCTCAGTGAATTTTGAGTTTATTGTATGCAGTACAAACCTACAACGGCCGAAAACCAACCAGGACAACTGCCACACGTCAGAGGATTTCGAGGTTTTCCGATTTTATTAGCGGCACTACAAGTGGGTCGTTTCAACTCTTGGATCACCTCATAATCCAGGCTTATGGAAGGATGCCAGTGAAGCGGTTGAGACCTTGCTAGGCTGGTTGAGAACCTTTGAATAAAATAAACAACGACAACACAATATAAATATGAAAGTATTATCCAACTATAAACAAAATATACTAGGTGGTTACATAAGTTTCCGCTGTTTTTGTATGGTAATTTTCGAACGCCTGTAATAAGTTATTACCGATTGAATTTCGCGAACATTCATATACCATCTTGAAGCGGACGATTTCGCGAACATTTTTAAGATGAAGCCTATTTCTCTGCCTAGTGCCTTACTTGATTTGATTTTTAATAAACTTTTTTGTTGGAAATATCAAAACAGCGGAAACTTATGGAACTACCTGATAGTGGACCAAATGATAAAAACTGAGAGGAAAACTGAAAGAGATGAGCGAAGAAAAGCATGAAATAGCGTGTTTTGTGTGACAGATGGCCAAAGAAGCAGATGCCCACCAGAAATTCGATTGACAGTTGGTGAAGTGGGCAGTGAGCCAAGGTTGGCCACCTCATATTAAATCAGCATACGCTCATCCAGCGTCACCTTCACGCTTTTCCTCGCTGGCGATGGCATGTACTTGTTTTGTTGGTGGTTCCCTTCTGGGATGGGGTTCACAGCGCGAAATTCATATTCCCTGGATGGGTAAAATGTAGGTCTGTATTATTATAACAAAGTGTAGAGGTACTGTGGATACGGTAGTAATAAACTGTCATGTCTTTCAGATTTCTATAGAGATCCTTTCGCTTTTTTCGAGACCGCATGGCTTCATGGTAACGTAAAGAGCAAAATTTGTTAGAAAAACATGATATTAAAGGAGTTTTGTCTCCAAAACTCGCATATGGCGGTTAACTCGATGCAGGAACGTGCAGTAACAGAGGATTTCTCGATTTTTCTAGCAACAACTCCAGAAATAAAAAAAAAACAATAATAAGTAAATAACAAGAAATAAAAATAAAAATATCAAAAACATCAGCAGAGAGCTTCGCAAAACAAGAACATCTAAACGGAAATGAGGATCAAGGACAGAACTGATCGTGAGTTAGATTACTCCGGAAAAAGCTGAAATTCAAAGTGATCTCATGAATACCTCTGGTGATTTTGCGCAGCACCAACGCCACCAGGACAGACTAAACCGTCAAGTTTAAAGATCAGGCTCATCTGTTCACACTTGCTGCTATCCTCCCCTCAACTGCTGCCATCCGTCCACAGTTGCTGCCAAGAGAAAAGAAATTTCGGCAGCATTTGAGAGGAGGATTCCAGCAAGTGAGGGAAGATGGACTTACGCTTCGGACTGGCTCCCTTATAATTATAGAAGTTAATTTACAAAATAATTGAAAACCTTGTAATAGTTCTTTTTAATTGTTTGTCATTATTATTATTATTATTATTATTATTATTATTATTATTATTATTATTATTATTATTATTATTATTATTATTATTAATATCATTGATTATTTATATCATTAATTCATCATTATATCTTATAGTTTTACTTTTTTCATCCCCATCCGTGACCCGAGAAATGGCCGAGAAATGCTAGGAAGCACCCCCCCCCTCCTACGTACCTGCTTTCTGAGTCCGCCAATGATGCATAGACACTTCTGACCGAATAAGAACCAATTAGGGAAGAGAAGGCCCATAGTCCTTGATGTTATTCCGCCATTGCTGTACCGTTCTATATTATTCGAGCAATCGAATTTTTCGACTATTTATTTCCGAGTCTACTCCATTCGACCCTAAGTATACTTATAACTATGAAATGTCTTGTGAAATCTCCAAATTCCAAGGGGACGCTAATAATGCTTAGTACTGCAGCTACATAGCACCCACCTCAACCCGCAGGTAATATTTTCGGCTTGAATATGATAGAGTCTTAGCGGCTTCTGCGTATTCTTAATGAGTTTCACGAACAATGATATGAGAAACGGCTTTTGTTTTCATTTCACGTCTCTATAGATAGCACACTTTTAGACGTAGATAATAGGGTAGAAAAGAATTACCTACGCCTCAGGAGCTACGTCTTTTATTAGGTCGGCTCGTCATCGCTCCTTTTCCAGTGCCAATTCTCAGAAGTCACCCATGAATCACTTGTAGCCTACGCATCTTGAATGTAACCCTCAAGTTCGAAGACTGGAAGTTTTTCAAGGGAAGGTCTTCACATAATAACCGAGAGTTTGACTTTGAAAAATTCGATTAGCACTATTACCTTGAACAGGGAAAACTGAGAATTCTGCAATTTCTATGTGGGTTACCAATACAATACCGAAGAAGTCAGGGCAGTGCGCACATGTTTGCCGTTCCCAAAACTGGCTCGAAAAAATGAAAATTAGGCACGTTAGGTAAAATTAAAAGTAAGCAAGTCTTAATAGGTAAATCCACTTCGCCTACATCCATGATATCACACATCACTATGCATCATTCAGATTACCCAGGGTAAACGTGTTGACGACCTCATTAACAATGGGTGAATTTGTGTGGTGTTCACACGTTTACCCTGGACCATCTCAATGATGCATATTACCTCAGAACTCAGTGCTACCACTTCCATAATAATGGCGTCATTAATTTCCATCAATTCAAAACGTCACTTCTAAGAGCAAGGTCAAGTGGGTACCGGTGAGCTTTGGCCTGGCTGAATGATTAAAATTTTCCAGGGTAGGCGTGTGGACGTCTATTTTAACTATGGGTAAATTTGTGCAGTGTGTGATGCATCATCGAGGCTACCAAAAATCATGCACCTTGGGTATCCTCGATGATGCATGCGGCCATTTCTCCAAAACGTTCACTGATGTAACCTGTAAAATTTTACTTTAATCAATACCGAAATGATCCCTGATCATATCCTTTGACTTGTATCCTAGGAGTTGCCTTCGTTCAAATCATAGCATCACTTACAACAAGGTTCCATAAAAATTAGCCGTGGAAAGGGCGAGAAATCCGCTAATGTTCAACCGTTCAGAGAGCACTGCAGGTACGGACCAACGAATGTCACATGAATTTAGCTGCATACCACAAGTATAAATGAAATCAGAAAAATTAGCGGGAAAGAACTTAGGATTTCCTAGCGAGATAGAGGATGAACAGACTATTTTCTTCGCATTCACGTCAATGTGTACTACTGTTGTGTTTGGGGTTTGTTCACTTAGAGAAATAAGAAAATCATGAAATTAATGCGATAAGGGTAATAACACTCCAAATGTCTAAAAATTAATCTGGAGCGCTGCTAAATTCTTGGTTGCTTCAGATCTCTTTTTTGCTCCCTTGGAAATCTTCCCACTTTTTCACGATATCAGCAGAAAATTCAAGTAGAAACTGCATCTGGATGTCTTTCAGGAATATCGTCTTGTTATTTTTACACTAGAATTAGCGACAGAAAACCTATGTTATAGAGGAATCACGTGAGAGGCGTCTAGTTACTCTTCGATATGGCATGCTACACTGCGCAATGGCAGCAAACGAGAAGATAAGAATGAAGGCAGCGATGTGGAAGCGAGAGCATCTCAAATCAGCTGGATAAGCTCTGCTCACAGCTCATCCGATTGCGCTACACAATCTGAGGGACGTTTCACCGTAGAAATACCTCTATCGCATAGTAAAACTATAAACACAAACGAGAGCGCATTGGCATCTATGTACAGTAACAACTTTGAAAGTAACTGTAACAGTAATATTCTTGAAACCCCTACGGGTTATGCTATATTCCAAATAACTCGAGAATATTTTATCATCACTACCAGATTTCCGATAACGGCTACAGTGGGCATCGATGGCGATGACTCGTCTGCGGCCTCGAAAAGCAAGCGGCGCGACCGCGCCGCTCGAGCAGGAATCATCTCCGGGACATCAAATTATGAAGTTTTCTTTATGGTCAGTTAATTTTCTTACTAGTTACCATCGAATATGATGAACAACTATCAAGGAAACCCAGATTTGCCACCGCGGCGATGATTCCATCGTGAGCGGCGCAGTCGCGCTGCGTGCTTTTCGAGGCCGCAGACGGGATACCGCCATTGACGCCCACTGTATGTACATAGTAATAAAACAAATTGAACTATAATAGTTACGTGTCTCGCATTCGCAATTCTTTCAAGCATGAGCTGTTTATAGTCAAAGAATCGGAGTATGTCAAGCGCAGTCAGGGGTTTTGTTTCCAAAAATCAGACGAATTCGACTAGACAGAAAAACTGACGGAAAGGAACTGTTTTGCAAGTTCAGTACAGTGGAAAACATACGGATGTTTTGTAAAACTCGCTGGCGACACAATCATATCACACATGGATTAACAGCCCTCGATGCTATGCAATTACGTTAAAGTGCGCTGGTGGATAATGAAAAAAAGTCGACTTGGAGGTACACAACCGAGTTATGGCATCATCGCACTAGTCCATAACTATACATCATGGATTGAGTAGAGCTTCCGGCTTTTCTTCCAGAAATAACAGTTTTGTAGAGGTAATGCAACTCTTTTGCAACAGCAAAAAGACTGAATGAGTGGGTGAATGAATGAATGGATGAATGAATGAATGAATGGATGAATGAATGAATGAATGAATGAATGAATGAATGAATGAATGATTAAAAGTATGTCACCCACACGGTTCAGCAGTCAGCGGCAGCCAAAAACAGCTGCGAAAAAACTAATGAAAAAATCCATATTAAATTTTCCGAATTGTGCTAAACGTAATCCACAAAAGCTTCAAATGGAAGGATTAACTCTCGCAGCCCAGTAGTGGGAGGCACGCTTGGCAGTTAAATGATCATTTTCACCCTTTTTTTTAAATCTATACAGCGTCTCAGTTTAACTCAAACTTAAATTTGACTTACTCCAATTTATGCTATTTCCATTGCCTCTACAATCAATAGGATTCGGAAGAAATAATCAAAAAATAAAAATAAGAAATAGTGAAACAGCTGCAACTCATCCCGGAATAAAAAACGTCTACGGACACTTACCAGCCGCGCGCGTAGCATCAGGCCGTTGTGCCTTTTCGACCTTAGAGAAAAAGGGTCAAACACGGTTCAAAAGTTGCTCTAACTCATTTTAGCACCTTATTGAAGTTTAGTCTTAGATCAAAAGTGAACTGTCCATCGTGGAAGAAGTTCAGCTGTTCTCCGTACACTGTCATACCAGGGCCTGACGCGCCCGGGTTGTAAGTGTCCGATAATCAATAAAAAATCATATAGGTATTAATACATGTGAACTACTTATAACTACCAGTTCCAGAATGTGATCCAGGGATGTGCACAGGCTTTGATTCTTCTGGCTAAACTAGACATTGCAAGCGATGGTGGTAATGGATACGATACGTATTGATTTCCAAGTAACATCGGTTCTTATCTCTCACAGTCTGGAGTCGACCGTAAAAAGCAATTTATACTACTATGTTCATGTGTCAGTCGCGAGTGGGACGCACGCATCCGTTTGCGGAACATTTTTCAAGAAGGCCGTGAAGTTAATTGAACAATATTAGGAAAATCTTTGAAATCAGACACTGTTAAAGCAAACTGTTGGCGGTTCCTACCCAAAATCGAGACTGAAGGTAAGCAAGAGTTGAGAGCTTCTCTCAACAAGCATTAAGCCGTAGTGGCGTGCACCACATAAAATTAGACATAAACTAGGAGTACCTGCTCGGTTGCAGGGAATGATTTTAGAAGGTTTGCGCCGACATTGTAAGGAAGTGTCAAGCTCTGGGCGTGGATACATCATTGAGACAACGGATTGACGCAACTGTTAACTACAAGTAAACTCGGGTATAAGCTCGTTCAACCTAGATAATCCTGATAAATCATGGGGCCCCAGGTTGCATAGATGGGATAACCCAGGGGAAGTGGATTGATGCCCATGTTAACGATGGATAAATTTGGGAATATTCACTTGTTTACCCTGCGTATTCTCAATGATGTATGCATCCCCAAGTTTAATGCGCATTGTTAACGCCCAGCTGGTATTAGTTTGTTTTGTAGGTCGCTCAGAGAGCAGTGCACAGAAAAAAGCAGCGGTCCCACCTACTAACAGACTTTAAAACATATATTAGACCATTATAAAAGAATGTTAGGCACGGTTCATATGTAATTCTCACTCTTTACAAGCGAAAAACCATAGCAAGCTAAGATGCAGCGCAACGTAGTCTCACTACGAAGCTTATAAAGCGAATCACGAGATTGTTCTCTGACGGAACCCCTAACAATAATCTTTCGAGCCTGAACTTTGCCTTGCATCCTCGCTCCTCTAGAAGAAGAAAGTTTCTTTTATTGACGTCCTAGAAAATTAATATTCAATGGTTGCTCTGGATTGACATCAGATCAAAGCATTAACTAGAGAAGATTCCTATGGGAATTGTCGTTTTTAGAAATAAGAGCTGCAGTAGACAATGTTCCTGCGTAAGAGTATGCCCAAACTTCGCCAGTTCAAAATGAATCAAAATGAACCGGAGATATAAGAGATAAAGATCGTGGAAATGATACGTATCGACCGCCACGTTACATCGCCATGGATCGCTGCCAAACGGAGCTCATCGCCTGGAGTCAAAGTCAGGAGTCTCCTCCTTCACTTCACCCATGTGGCGACCTTCGGCGGTCGTGGCAAAGTTTGGGGATACCCTAAACTGTAGCTTGTGATCACAAGCATGATGGATATGTTGCAATGATGGTATTACCCCGTTTTATTCATGAGATTAGTTATAAAGCCCTTACATTTATTTTTTGGCCCAGAATTTCTTAGCCCTAAAGGAAACTCTTTGGCAATAGAGCGCGGTAGAATATTCTATCTCTTCTCAGCAATAAAAATTGGCGGACCCGGTTCCACCAATGAACCGAAAAAACGCAAAATTTGGTGTAAGTCTTTGGGACCAAAATTAAACATTCGTACTAACCTTTTTATGTTGTATGCACATATCCGTTTCTCTTTCTTTTTTGTTTTACCTTCACATGTACTTCCAATGTAATATGTACATTTGCATCATTTACGAACAATGGACTTTTTTACGTTGGGTAATGAGGTGTGAGGGGTGTAATGAGTTCTTAGGAACAAACTAAGTTCGGTGATGAATAGGAAGGTATACATAGACGTAACCTTTCCAGTTCCTATTTTTCAAAATGACAAAAAAAAACAGCCAACAGTTATGAACATAATTCTACATACTTCATTCTCTTTTATTTATACGTTAAATTAACGACCTCGAACAAAAAAAAGCATGATGACTTGAACGAGAGAGAGAGAGAGAAAAAAAGAAAGAAAGAAAGGCAACAAAATTTAGTTCACCTTCGGGACAACCATTAGAATTGAACTACTCAGAACCCCAGTAGAAGCCGTGCGATGGCATCTGAAACTTGTTCCATCTAAAACTTGTTGACAACTTACTTTTGCCCTTTCTCGTAGACAAGTTGTAGGCTAGGAAGCCCGTCGACAACTTGCAAAGTGGTCGGCTGTTGGTTTTGCAAGTTGTCGGCAAGAAAAGACGGAAACAAACTGTCAACGAGCTTTGGGTCGTGCAAGTATCAGGTCGATAACTTGTCAGGTGGTTTCCGAGTAGCACGTCATAAGGAAGGAACTTCACGATATGAAGGAAGTTAAATTAATGAGAATTCCAAAAACGGATGATTAATGCGCTGAAATTCAAAGCACAGAACGACGCGCTTCTGGCGAACAACGTAAGGCACTAAATACACTTTAGGCAGACGCGGATTTCGCGTGTTACGTAAGCTGTCATCCACAGAAATGAACTCTGGGATGAATTAAGAACTATGTACTACTGAGTGACGCGTTTTTCGTGTGATCAGTTAGGAGACGTTGTGTCTACTTTTGATTTTCAATATCAAAAATGGTGCAAATGCCCCCATTGTCTACTTCATTGAATCTGCGCGAAGACATTTTTAGACAGAGCTAATGAAGTAATGAATGAATGAGCGAATAAGTGAACGAGTGGACTACTTGTAGCAGAACACCTGGAAACCATAAGATATAGCGTGAAGCAGGCTAAGAATATGATCACTGATCTCGTTTCATCATATAAATGCATTCTTAGAATTTTGCTCCATTTTGTGCTTGCTGGAGTACGTAGATAAGAAGAAAGAAAGGCGGTTGAATGAATGAATGAATGAATGAATGAATGAATGAATGAATGAATGAATGAATGAATGAATGAATGAATGAGACGAATGAATGAATGAATGAATGAATGAATGAATGAATGAATGAATGAATGAATGAATGAATGAATGAATGAATGTGAATGAATGAATGCGTGAATGAATGAATGAATGAATGAATGAATGAATGAATGAATGAATGAATGAATGAATGAATGAATGAATGAATGAATGAATGAATGAATGAATGAATGAATGAATGAATGAATGAATGAATGAATGAATGTGAATGAATGAATGCGTGAATGAATGAATGAATGAATGAATGAATGAATGAATGAATGAATGAATGAATGAATGAATGAATGAATGAATGAATGAATGAATGAATGAATGAATGAATGAATGAATGAATGAATGAATGAATGAATCATTTGTAGGAAAAATAAGTTGTACACAACGATAGGAGTCACTAAAATTTAACTTTCACGTCATTTCATCAATATTTTGAGCGCAGACGCTGCTCGTTTAGTCTAGGATTTCTCGGAAGCTCTAGTTTACGGATGCGGATTTGGACGGGATTTAGTGATTGTCTGGATAGAACTATTCCAGTAGAAACTTCGAAGAAATAGATCCAGCTTTGCGAAATACATTACAAACACTCAAAAGTTAGATCGAAGTCCATAGCAAATCAATTTTGGAAACTGCTCGTAAGCAGGCGTACAGTACATAGCATGCCAAAAGGAACGAAGACATATATTTTCAGGAAAGGGTGCCAGAAGCTTCTGTGCAAGAGCAAAGGATTATCCAAAACATCATCTGCAAGAAATTATCTTCAAAATTTCTTGTTGATCACAAAGTTTTTGAAAAAAAGATAAACAAAGACATGATTATCAACAACAAACGAAAAGAAAAGGCAAATGAAAGCATGAACATCGACTGAAAAAACAGTCAAACCTACATACATGAGGCTACATTTGAGCAAGGATATTTTCAGTGAGGTTCATGTGCAAAAATATCAAAAGAAGGAATAACATCAATTTAAAAAATGGCACTAGCAAAAATAAGCCACAAATTCTTGAAAGTAATGCTATCATCATTATTTATTTACTTATTAATTTAATACACCATAAGGTTGTGCGAATTGTAAAGCAGGAAAGTCATAATGAACGAATGAATGATTGAACGAATGAATGAATGAATGAATGAATGAATGAACGAATGAATGAATGAATGAATGAATGAATGGGATGAATGAATGAACGAATGGGATGAATGAATGAATGAATGAATGGGATGAATGAATGAATGAACGAATGAGTGAATGAATGAATGAATGAATGAATGAATGAATGAATGAATGAATGAATGAATGAATGAATGAATGATGGATGAATGAATGAATGAATGAATGAATGAATGAATGAATGAATGAATGAATGAATGAATGAATGAATGAATTGGAATGAATGAATGAATGAATGAATGAATGAATGAATGAATGAATGAATGAATGAATGAATGAATGAATGAATAATGAACGGATGAATGAATGAATGAATGAATGAATGAATGAATGAATGAATGAATGAATGAATGAATGAGACGAATGAATGAATGAATGAATGAATGAATGAATGAATGAATGAATGAATGAATGAATGAATGAATGAATGAATGTGAATGAATGAATGCGTGAATGAATGAATGAATGAATGAATGAATGAATGAATGAATGAATGAATGAATGAACAATACAACAGAGACAAGAACCTCTTCTCGTGCGAGGACCTCTCGGCGAAGCTAACAAATTAGCCCTCAGGATTCACCGTACTCCTCTGCGCTCTCGAGACGGGACGTGTTCGACTTCTCATTGGCTGATTCGCCATGGCCAGGACAACATCAACAGCAAACACTCGGAGAAGTTGCCTCCGCGTGTCAGCAGCGTAATTTGCGACACCACATAATGTGCAGGTGCAAAATGGGATATGAAGCTGAGATGGAGCGATATGGAAAGGTGGAATCGATCGGCGGGTTCTAAATTTACCAGGATTTTCAGTGCAGGATCTCTGCAGAGGTTTTGCCGAGCACTGACGACGTGTGCTAGTACGTATATTCGATCCATAATATGACATAAATCGCATTAGGCAGTGCGCTGATGCCGGATAAGGAAAATGGCTGAGTGGAAGGAGTGGCGAAAAGGTACGAGTTGTTTGATGTTTGCAGCGGTGATCCAGAAATAGCTGGATCTACAGCGATCCTGGAGAGGTAACGAACCGCAAAGTGAGAGCTGGCAGAGAGTGTATTATAGGGAAGTGTCGCTCCCCTCCTCCTCTCTGCTTCGTCGTCGTCGTCGCCTGCCTGGCTAATGGGAGCGTGACAACGGAAATTAGTGAACGGCCAGCACAGATCAGCAGCGCGGATAAGCAGCCACCGAAATAGCCAGCGGCGAGTCTTCCAGAAATTTCCGGACGAGTGGGAGAATTTCGCATGTAACAGTGGAACGGACAACGAAGGCGGAAACCGTAGAGTGCTGCGTCGATTGATTAGGGAAATCCGCCATGTGAGCGGGGAGGCAGGAGGTCTGCCTTCCTCCTCCTGCTGCTGCTAAAGACAGCAGCCGTGGCTAACCCCATCCGGCGGCAGTATAAGAGCCACGCTACCCTTACTTTACTCCTCTCTGTCTCTCTCAATGTCAAATGTTGCTCTCTCGGCCGCTATCCTTGAGTGTATAATCAAATTCTGGAAGGTGGCGCGTAGTGTGAACAGCTCATAAAGCAGCTGAGCCTAACCATAGGCGATGAGATTGCTGTGCAATGCGATGAAAGATCGACTGGATTACCTGGCTCGGAAAGGCTGGGCTGCTAAAACTAGACGATAAGTAAAAGCACAAATCCTATTCGGATGCAAATTGCACAGATTCTCGTAAACTTTGAACGCTCTTAATGTCAGCTCTTATGTCATGTTCGTTCTATTCTTTGCACCTTTTTTGTGTGTAACACCAAGAACGATTAGTTTTTACTCAAAGTTCTGCGCGAAACTGTTTTGCCCTAGCAGCTAAACGTAGCTAAGGATATTTTTAAGCATCTTTAAACATACAGCGGCGGCCACATATTTAGCCCGCTGCCAATTTTTGGGCGATCAACTGATGAAAGTATAAAATCTGTATCTCAGGATTGGAATGAGCTATCAGGACAACATTCGAGAATGTGCTAAGGCATCGTATTCTCCTTCCCGCCTCAACTTTGTTGCCCCGGGAAATGCTTCTGGATGGAATTGCACGCATTTAGAGCTCAAAATGCAGTGCTTTTGGAAATGTTTCAGTTTCTCTCCTAGATGACTTTATTGGATCTGGGTAAAATGTGATTTCATACTCGATATAATTGCGTGTTTTGCTATAGTAGTTTCGATTAGCAGTTTCTCACCTAAGTGGATATCGAAAATAATCAACATGAGTGAAAAAATGGTGAAAAAAAGGATTCACGGCGATTCCAAGGATAAACCAGGCATTTCCAGCCGCGGATTTTTTTCCAATTTGTGTTGCTAACATACAATCAGATACTAAAAGGAAGATTCCGGGGCTTGCTTTATTAGCAAGATTCATAAAAATGAAATTTTTGACGAAATTGACAGTCTTGTTTCTGTCTCTGGCTCCAGCCGCTGCGTAGAGTCCAGTAAAAGCGTTCATAGGAAAATGTTGAAGGGAAACATGCTCAATCTGAATCACCACTTCATTTCCTTCCATAGCGAGATACACGAATTTTACACAGAAAAAACTGACGAAATTAAACTTTTATTTTTTTATCCAGTTTGAACGGACTCCGTGCCCATGGTAAGCAACAGGAAGGAAGCCCTCATAGTGCCTCAACACATACTCGAACCTCGTTTTGATTGCTCATTATAAGGCTGAGAAATGCAGAAAAGTTCTGTCGGCCAAAATCGTGGGTGTGCTAAATATGTGGTCGCCACTGTATATACATATGTAGGTACAGGATTTTCTCCGCTATTATGCTCGAACATAGGCCAAAGGTCCATACATTTCAAAACCATCGCCATGAATCCTTAGGCTAAGATCAATATTTTAACCCAAAACTAAGGGTCATGGTGAATGTTATGAAGTACACATTCATCGAAGATAGCACCCGCGTAAATTTTCGTTTAAGACTCACCGGAATTCATGATTTTCAGGGTTTCTCACACTCAATAGGGAAAAGGCGCGAAATACCCGAGGGACCCATGAAAACGGAGCACTGTTCTTCGTTCAATTACATGCGCACCCTTTGATTTTCGTGGGTCCTACAACGTGAATCCCACGCCCGCTTGTGCAACTGACAGAGTCCGCGTAAGCTGGCGCGAATTTTAGCCCAAAGACCATTTCAACGGGCTATACTCATGGCCTTCGCAGCAAAATCGCCGCGAGTATTTCATATTTCTCTGTGTGTTACACGCTGTTGTGATCCAATGACAATTAGACAGACACAACTTACAGTGATTTGTATGTAGTGAATCCATATGGCGGATTTTTCTATGCATCGGTATTCGAAGCCACCGACTCTTCGCTAATCATTCTGGAGACTATGCAATCCGCCCTCGTATGTCTAGGTGTGTTTCCCCTTTGGCGAAATTCCCTCAGCAAAGTTCCGAGCTTCTCCCTTCTCTGGAATGTGCGAATTTTCCAGTGACTATATCGGTAGAATCGGCAGAATCGCGAACTCAGCGACGCGTGCGCGTAGCGACTGCACTGTGACAGTTGAATTCTTCCACCACTCAGCACTTTCCAACTTCAATTAAAGGGCGTGGCGCGTTATACCTGGGAAGAGTGGTGGGGCCGACCTGTGCGATTGGCCAGTGAGTTGACCAATCGTGGAGCTTGGCCACACCGCCCCTTCCAGGTTTAACGCTCCACGCCCTGAATGGTGTTTTTTTTTCAGTACGGCTTCTGATTATACAATATTTTTGTACTTTCTATCGACGTTGTGAACCTTTGTATTGATCCCGCTGGTCTACTGGAGCACGAACAGCAGAGAGGTGCACGAGTTATACTCTCATGATACAGCCGCGTCGCACACGCACGCCCAGGTGTGCACCTCTGCTGACAGGTTTCATGGACTGGGTGCTATCTCTCTAACTCAACATGTCATCGCTGACCGAAACGAGTTGTTCAGACAAATGTGCACATTTTGAGGGTTTCGAATCCGAATCCGGAGCAAAAAATAAGTAAAAGGTGAAGAGAGTGAGACGTCCTCACACCAGATCAAGGCGAAGCATACATGCGAAAAACGTCCCATTATTTACGTACCAGGTACATACATATTAGATTAAACTAAAAACTTATTTACTATCCCTCAAATACCTATTGCGTCATCAAGTAATGAAAGGCTATTAATTCACTCCTTCAGAGGAACATACCACGCTCATTTAATTAGCTATGTACTCGATAAGTTTAGAGTAGTCATAATTGCTTGTTATTTGCAGCAACAAAAGATACATGTTAGAACGTTGCAAGTGTCCACAAGTATTATAAAGATTCCCCAAGAAAGAAAACTCTAGAACTATCAACAACACTTTGTGGCCCTCTTTTCTCTACTCATACATACTTCATTTGTTCGATTATGAATCCTTGCATCTTTATTATAATATTTTTTGTCTTTTGCCAATAGTAACTATATTTCAAAGCGAAAAACGCAATGTTTTCTCCAGCACAGCCATGAATTCTACTCCAGTGGTCTTTCGCCGAATTTCCTCAGGATCCCATTTCTCATCGGAAGTAAAAACCTGTCAGCTCCGCGCATATGATCGATGGGGATGCTCATCCAACGTGTTAGCAGTTGTTCCCTACTTGGCACCACTGGAGAACACCACGGCCAAAAACATGCGAACGTCAAAGACCCGGCAAATTTTTTCAGAATGTTGTTTCAAGCAAAACATCGGTATTATGTTATGTTGTTATGTTATGTTATGTTATGTTATGTTATGTTATGTCATGTCATGTCATGTCATGTCATGTCATGTCATGTCATGTCATGTTATGTTATGTTATGTTATGTTATGTTATGTTATGTTATGTTATGTTATGTTATGTTATGTTATGTTATGTTATGTTATGTTATGTTATGTTATGGTTGAAAGCGGGCAACTACCAAAGAAAGTTCATTCATTATTTTTAAGTTTTTATTAACTTCCACATAAACTCTCGGGAATTTAGGTAGGTGATCATTTGTCTCATGAAGCGGGGGGGGGGCTGTTCCAGGGACACGGGCTAACATCTCATCTTTTTACGATGTAACGCCTTGCTCGTTGTGAAAATACTCCCCACGCTTGCTTGACGGACTCTAATAGAGTCAATGGATGGTAGCAGTTAACGAAATCGTAGAACGTTTAACCCTAATTACGAAGACACGCCCTGGTTACGGCTTCCCTCTCTTACGGAAGAAAGACGCACATGTCGCTATCCTACAATTTAGCGGACAATAAATGGCCGTCCAATCCGATCTGCAAGACCTGAATCTGGGAAATGCTAACAACTTGTGGATATAGGATAACCAGGGTGCCTCGTATGTGGATATTCAGCCGACTCACAACTTACACTCCTATAGCAATGCTAAGCAGAGCTGACAGCGTCAATCACTGCAGGGCACTAGGACATGGCTGCGAGTGATTTACTGCGCATTAGAGAGGAAAAATAAGACAGAACATAGCAAGGAAAGCTGAGTTGATGTCCAGAGACACAATCTTCTCTTTGCTGAAAATCACTGGCATTACATTATTTATAATTAAAAATACGCTCATGTTGCCACGAGTTGCCCTCACGCCTTTGAAGCTGATGTCACTTTTGTTCGCAGAACCGTAGCTTTTTAATGACGTGAATGACGAACTACGTATTGATCTAGTGGGAAAGGAGCTATGAAATCTATGTAGTTGTTGTTCATTCATTCAACCTTCTGGCGACAGAGCGTGCCACAAGGTCAATTAAACAAGACAGTGGTATAACGCGAAACCTTATAATTATATTTAGTTGCTTATTCGTCCACTCATAGGTGCACAATTGATAAAGAGTGAGAAGCAAGTGAATGTTGAGAAGAAAGATTCCTTGAATGCTGAAAAGCTAAAAGTTACTTGCATACCGCAACGGTGAAACGAAATCGTTCGGGAAGGAGTTTTCTCACAGCAACTCACTTCCTGCTAGCGGGAAAAAGATTAGATTCAAGTTAATTTTGAATTTTGAAAAAGGAAAGAAGCAACACTCCTCAATGCTACATGTATGCTAGAGCGAGCTCAAGTATGCAGAAGTAGGTACATAATACTGACCGTCGGAGCTAATAAAATTTGTGAATTCAAGTCAAATGGGCTAATGTGATACATTATAGAAGATATATGGAGGGGATATTATCCGATGTCTCACCTACAGGGTATCTGAAGTACTGTTCACACCGTCTGAGCTTTAATAAAACCAACAAAAATAATAACACGAAAGAACATTGCCAAGGTTATATACAGCTACTCCTTAGCTAGGTTCGGTCAAAATCTTGCCCATCCACGTTTTTTGTTCCTTGGAGTCCAAACCATATGTGTAGCACGTATTTCAAGTTCGAGAGCTGAATGTAGACCCTATCGTAAGATATGGGACAGAACGTCTGAGCATTACGGTAGCAGTGGGAAAACATGCTCCAGTTCAGAAAGGTGCTCGCCTGCTGAATGAACATTGGAGGATGATGCGCATGGATAACACCTCAACGAACGCTTTCTGAACCATCCTCATCGAACAAGCTACGTGCAGACCTTTTAAAGTAAATTTTTCCTACGACGTCACAATAGACAACATGTGCGCGTGCCGTGTGGCGTTCTTAGAAAGCTCGTACTATACAGCCATGCAACCGCCATGCTAAAACCGGTCGATGGGATCCCTTCCTCAGTGGACTTTTTCAGCGATTTTTCGATTGTTCTCTTCGAAAGCGTCGCAGTAGGCGACAAATCCAGCAGAAATCCGGGAGAAGAAATTTTGCACGGACCTTGCCTATAATGCTGTTTACATTATTGGATCCTTGCATTTGGCACAGTAGTAACTGTTGTGAACTTGAACGAGAGTGCGCTGGAAAAAGCGCTGGTCGGCGAGAGAGTGTGGAATACTAACCCTGATCTCCCGATTTAACGCCGCCAGATTTTCACCTGTACGAGAAATGTGAAGGACCTGGGGTGTGCTTCAAAATGACGAACGATTGACGTCATATTGTAAACTTTCATTCTCATAGAAATCATAACAGACCCCCATCGCTACACACTGTATTGCTGCCAATAGCGGTTACTAGAGAAGCAATCCCATTTATGTATGAACGAGCACGCCGATTAACAAGAAATTCGTTTCTTTCTTAGGCAATTCCCTATCGCGCAGAATGTTCACCACTAACAGTGGAACCTAGGATATTTACTCGGCTGCCTACCAAATATTCCTACCATGAGAAAACTTTGTCAAAAAAGCCCCCAAATCCTCCAGAAGAACACCTCGCAAAAGATTGATTGAAACAATACGTTTGCATATAGAGACAGCAAGCCAGAGGGCCGTTCGAGGCCACAATGAGCTGTTGCTGAAAGCGGCGGCGATCCATCATCGCGAGATTTGCGTTGCCACTTCGGAAAACTAACTCTGTCGAGTTTTTCCAAGTTGCTTTTACCGGAGATTGATGTCCAGAAGACACATCTCCCTGGTGTCCAATCACTGCCCTTAAAATATGGCCAAGAGTCTGTGAAAGTTTCTAATTTACGACATGGAGACGTTCTACGGACACTGAGAAATTGGAGTTAGTTCCACGAGGCACTCACTATTCCTTAAGCATTCCAGCTGCAGATTTCGACATCGTCTTTACATGATAAATGAATTATGTATGAACAGTATCACGACCATGCTTTAGATTTGGTCTTCAGAATGATTTTTTTGCTGGAAACCTTCGGATGAATAAAAATAGAAAGGATTGATGTGAACATTAGTTTAAGAATCCATAAGCTATTGAAATCCAGAAATTCAAACAAAACAAAGGAACCCCATTGAAGGCAAGGAACCGCGACGAGGCAAACAAGCGAATGAGTAGGAGCACATACAAAGATTGGAGAATATATTAGTATTTCCAAAGAAGATTCCAACTGATTCATCCCCGTAAACCACAGATTTCAGTGATGTGGGGATTTTTGGAAACCTTGTTGGACCTCTCATTGTTTTCGATGCATACAAAAATTGTAATAATTCAGCAAAAGAAGTCATCATTGTTTATTCACTATACATATGTATCACTGACAACACTAGGATGTAAAGATATGTTAGACAAAAATTCGAAGATTACCAATTGCTAGCCTTATGCCCTGGAAAGGCAGTGCATAGAAAACCGCTGTTCCCGGTCCTCTCCCAGGGAGGACAGGTCAACTTTGACCTGAGATGACCATTAAGGTGCTAGATTGAGTTAGAGCACCTTTTGAAATACGTCTGACCGTTTCTTACCATATTCAAAAAGACAAATGGCTCACGCTACGCGTGCGAGCAGTAAGTATTCGCAAACGAAATTCGAACAATTACGTTCGAACAAGACGAATACTCGAATATTCCGAAGAGACAAGAACATAGAGCCTTCTCTTTATAAGCCTCTTATTATGAATGTTTTTTTTTCTGAATGATCAGAAAATTTTCTCTGTTATTGATACCTGTACGTTTTTGTATTTTTACCGATTACCCTTAGCATCGAATACCCCAAGGATTTGGAATAGCTTTCTGCACTTCTCTTGGATGTACCAGGTTGGCCCGAAAGTCTTATATAGCACCAATATGTATCTTTTTTCGATCCAGGAATTCCTGCCCTAAGTTGAAACTCTTCGGCAATAAAATGTGGTAGAATATTCTCTATTCTCGACTATGAAAACTAGCACTTTCCATCCGTGAGCAATTATGTTATGATTGGTTGAAAAAAGTTTAAAATATAGTGCAATACTTCTGGGCCAGGCAAATATACGAAGTAGTGTGTAGGATAAATATCCAGCAAAAGGTGTGTAGGGTTTTCGTTTTTGCGATTCTTCCACTCAGGTGGGAAAATTCGAGCAGATTTCGCTTATTTTTTGGAGATTTACGTGTATTTTGTGTATTTTTCGGGCGTAATAGGGGAATATTAGGGCGGAAAATAAGCAAAATCTGCTGGAAAGCACACGTAATCCACTGGAATTTTTCCACCTGAGCAGAACCATTCCTACTTAATTCCTCATCCAAGAAAAGCGGGATAAAAAATTTCAAACTAGTAAATAAAGCATGTAAAAATTTTTAAACTGATGAATTCCCCAAAAAAAAACTCCAAAGCGGCCGATGCTTCGAGGAAAGTGACTGAAATCAACTTAGTCACTCTTCGCTCATGCACCTCATCTCAAGCCTATCGCTGCAGCTAATTTGATGCTAACCCGAGATAGCACTCGCTTCATTCCCCAGGTCCGGCCTTATTCGAAGTGACTAGTGCACAGGAAAATACTGCACATACATACAGATGCAAATCAATGCAGGAAACCCTTGCGATTGGCAGGAGCGTTGCCGGCCAACACACCGGGAGGATTAGCTACGTATGTGGCTGGTTCGATTAATCCTCATAACTGCATTAAAAAGAGCTGGTGATGTTGCGGAATTTTTATTTGCTTGAGAAAATTTTCTCGGAAATGATGCGAGAGTCGAGGAAGTTCAGCAGAGAAAAGAGCTTGGGGCGTTAGATGGCGACAGTTTAAACTACAGATTATCTCATTCAAATTTGTCCTCGAAAATTCGGATCTCGGTAGTGGGCGTGGTTTACCCGGCTTGGCACAATTTCAAAAGTTACGACAGAAGACTTATCGAATGGCGTGGAATGTTGAAACTGCACATAAGGTGTTACTTGTTAAATGCATCCTCACTCTTTGCCACTGTGATGCCCTGAGTGTCCTTAGGATCACTATGAACCACCACTATGTCCTGGGGAGACATAAATGCGCCTCTATAGTGCAATAAATAAATAAACGAATAAATAAACAGATAAATAAATAAATAAATAAATAAATAAATAAATAAATAAATAAATAAATAAATAAATAAATAAATAAATAAATGGACATGTATCGAGTGCTATAGATTCCGAAATAGCGTTCAAACGAACAAATATTATATTATTCAAATTATTAGGCTTAAAATTAGTCGAGGTGAGCCATTCGAGAACCTACCTGCAATTTCAGTACCCTCTTGAATGCTAGCGCTCGCTGAGTGTGTGATTTCTATAACTATTCAAACAGTAAACTCCAAACGGCCGTGGACAAAGGACGGAACCGCGCGCGGCGTTCTCGGGCAGAGACACAGGGGCTCTGCCCGAGAGCGCAGCGCGCGGTCCCGCCCCTTATCTTATTATTTGGAGTTCACTGTATGTATTTATTCATTTAATCACTTTCGAATACTCGACCATTTGCGTTTTCGACTATTAAAAATCTTCAACCGAATATTCGTTTATCAGAGCTTTGTGTACATCAAATTCAAGCCCTGTCGGCTACGAGGGCATCATTTATCTGATTGTACGATAAATCTATACCACTCCAGAAGATTCAGAGAAACTCAAGACCTCCTCGGTTTCTACATATTTCCGCGTATTGCGTGCTTCTAGGAAGCGCTTGCCTCGTTGGGAATTACGTCGAGAAGATTATGCATCTCTTCTCACTTACGTTTACCGATGCATGAGGCGCGTGCTGAAGCAACATGCACCGTCCCAGGATGATCCAGGGTTTCCGCTTCATTTTATCACCACTCTACAACACAAGTCTTCCATAGTGTGGGGTGATGTCCAACAAAAATTGCCCGGTCCTCAGATGCAGTGTCGCCGAAATGTGCAACGAAGTGTGCGAGCACACAGGTGTTAAGCACCAATCATACGCAAACGGATGAGCTGTCATTCTCCTGACATGCTGTTCCTTTGTGAATGATGAATCTCCGGCGTTTCATCATAGCCGAAAGACGATGAGTCGCACCTGTTCCTTCATAAGTGGAACAGAATAAAGAAGATCGCTTTTGGATATTTCGAGAATTGATCAAGATGATCATAAGAAGTCATGGCGGTCGTCAACTATTGACTCATCCATTCATTCATTTAGAAACTTAGCGGTCACTCGTGTCGTTGAATTGGATAAATCCGAAATATTCTGGAAACTTCGTGACCCCGTGTCGACCACGGTTGCGTAATTGGCTTTGATATCCAAGCAGTAAAACAACGTGAGCCGTCAGCGAAATTTTGCATGCAAAGTTCACTACACCTTCAAAGATAGTTTTACTGCTGAAATACATAATTGCGAAGGCGCGCACAATGCTCCTCTCAACTTTCTAGTTTTAGTTTTCCATTATGACGGAATATTTGTTTGCTAAGAACACAGCAAGGGAGAGCACATTAAAGAAGAGCAAACAACGAAAATGTAACGGAGGACCCCACTAGGACTTTTTGTTACAATAGCGCACTTTTCCATTGTTAGGAAGATAATGTGAAGGAGTAAGGAGAATATTATTGTTTTCGTGACGCATGCAATGTTTTACACTGAAGAGACCGTGAAAAGTAATACAGAAATAAAAGAAGGATTATAAGGAAGAGGGTAGGGAAAACCGACCGTCAGTTCATGCTCCCACGACAGTCTAATTTCTTTCAGTTTGACCCCGAGAAAGTTTTCCACTGGAAAATAATATAAAGCAATAATTGGGTGGATGAGAGCGAAGGCACCATAATCACTGTAGATCTCAATAAATAGACTTAGATTTGTGCCAACTGTGACTTTCGAAGTGTAAGCTTGGCATCCTTCTCTATGTACTACTCGGAAACTGCAACTATTCAGTGTTCAGCGCCGATGGAACCGCTCAAAAACTTCAATAATTTTTTTGGTTATGTTGGAAATTTCGTGGACCAATTTCTGATCAAGGAATGCAGTAGTTGTAGTTTGGGTTTATCGAATCGAATTCGGCTCAACAAAAAAATAAGAGAAAAAATAAAAATAATAAAATAAAAAATACTGCAAGGAGAACAGCTAAGAGACTTTGCTCAATGCCTTATGCCTCCTACTCTCGCTCCGTCCTGTGCGCCAATACAAGTGCTTAGAGAGTATTAGGCAGCTCTTTAAGAAGGGATGTAAAGCAGTTAAAGTTAATAAATAAATACGTTTTCAATGAGAAATTACCCAAACGATGATACAACGAGGCTGTGTGACAAAAGGTACGCTATTGAGCTGTGATTGGTCGACTCATGCGCGCGTATGCGCGTCGCGGCTGCAGCCTCCAAAGGTACGAGCAGTGCTGGGGGAAAGGGGGGGGGAGGAATAAAGAAGTTTTCTGAGCCTGGGTGGCACAGATGGATGCTATCAGAGCCAACAATCTATAAGAAGGTGGCCACCGATGTCATTCAATGCGTCGGATTTGGAGGAGCAACCTGGATCTGAGAAGCATATGCGGCGCGGTCGCGTAGCGGCGTGAGGAAAAGTATATACTGCGAAGAAGTCATTCATATCTTTCGATTTTCTTACTGTTACATTTCAAGTGCCAGAGTAGAGATAATTTCCCTTTATAGGAGTCACAATGTTAGATGGTGATAGCTGATATTACCAAAACTCGCGAAATCAAACATTTCAGCGCTGAAACAACAGTGAATGCCACGAAACAATGAAACAAAGTCTTAAGAGCCAATGCAACCACGAGGCGTACACATCTAGTGGGACACTTAGTGCACAGATAGGTATTGAGCTGTTTAATCAACTCTAGAAACTCAGCTTGCAGAGACATAAAACGCCCGCACCCACACACTAAGTTCCTGAGCAACTAATCTAAAGTACGCCTCACAAATTAAAGCCGTTTGGCTCGATTCTCGTTGAAGTGACTAGTGCATCGCAACGCTAAATCGATGCAAAAACGCATTGATATCCAGTAAATCCACGACAAGCATATTACGTGTCGCTGTTTAATCCAGGTGTCTCCGGCATTCTTAACACCTGGATAAGAGTGCTGTGTTGGGTGTGTATGTGTGCTTTGGCTCTATTGCCTTGGATCAATGCCGCTTACGGGGCTGAACACATGGTGGCACTTCGGCTAATTGAATAAATATCCTCACTTAAGAGGCTTCGCCACAACGTTGAGAACGTTCTGGAAAAAGATACACTCAACAGCAGCTAATAATGTACCTTTGGACTCAGATTTGGTGATCTCAACCTGGATGCGGGGACATTACCCAGGGTAAAGGTGCCAATGCACGTGTTATCGATGAGTAAATCTGAGGGGCGTTAAAACGTTAACCCTGGCTAATCTCAATAATGCATGTAGCTTCTGATAGCCTAGGAGGTGGAAGTGCACGAGACTAACCTAGCAGATGGGAGTTGAAAATGTTTGGTTCAAAGTGATAGGACTGGGGCAGCATGCAACATTGAAATTATCCATGGTAAACTCGTTAACACCACACTAATTTGTTATATCTCAATATATATTATTTATTTTCCTCTACAGGCGTAGACACGTTAACCCTGAGTAACTCCACTGATGACCCTGGATGCATCACCATCATTACCCAGGATGAATAGACTGACTTCCGTGACAGTCATGGGTAAAATTGGGGGTATTTGCTCGTTTACTCTGAGTAAAATCAATGATGTACATATGAGGCCTCAGCCTAACGAGTTGCCACAGTATTTCTGTACACTTTTACCCTCGAACCCAAGCAATTTTCTGGTACGCAACCACAACAGTTCATAGATTAACCTTATGCTGACAAGGTGATCGAGTGGGTAATGTCCTGGGCCCACATGTATCCTTGAGATTATAGGGTTAAACGTGGGAACGCTTGCGATAACGGTGGGCAGGTTTAGAGTATCAATACATTTACCCTGGGAAATCTGAATGATGTATGGCTCTGGATAGGTAAGTATAACGTCGGGCGCTCGGATTCCGCCAAAGACTGCCATCGTGCATATTTATAATTTTCTTCTGTTTTCTGGGCCAATGATGCCTGTACTGGCAATGAGTGCGCCTGTGTGATATTAATCCATTTACCCCGGGTGATCCCACTTATGCATGCGGTCCCTGGAATCATCAGTTACTCAGGGTGAACGGGATGACTTCCGTGTCAGCAATGGGCAAAATTGAAGATATTCGTCGATTGGAGATACTCGTTTACTCTGGGTAATCTCAACGATTTATTAGGCATCAACCCAAAAAGTGGCCGCAGCATTTCTATATATTTTTATCTTCAAACCCAGAGAATTCTCTGCAGCGCAGCCGTAGGAACTCATAGTTTGACCACAGTTTGACTAGATGACCGAATGGGTAACGTGCTGGACCGACATTCGTCACTGAGATTACCCAGGCTCAACGGGTGAACACCTGTGTTAACCATGGGTAAATTTGACGTGCCAACACATTTACCCTGGGTAACCTGAATGCCGGTTCTGGATTGGTAAGTATAACATCAGGCGCTCGAATCCCGCAAGGACTATCATCATGGATTTTCATACCTTTCTCTTGCTCTCTGGGCAAAATGGTATACACAATGTAGTGCCTCGTAAGGCAATAATTTAAAAAGGACACCGTAATGAAACATAGTTGAGCTCAAACCCTATCTTTGAGCGCGACACTCCCCCACGAGCTCCTGTTCTCCCCTTGACTGCTGCCAACAGGAAGGCAAGCCTCAGTGGCCGCATGCATCATTGGCATCACCGGGGGTAATCATGTTAACACTCCCAAACTTATCCATAGTTTAACACGGGTGTCAACACGTTTACCCTTAGTAATCTCAACGGTGCATCCCGGCTCAGACGTGGGGGAGGATGACAGGCAGTGGGAGAGGAAGTCACACTCAAAAAAAAAAAAAAAAAAAAAAAGGCCCTGACCTCAATATACTACGTATGGTGCTCTAATTGCATTCATTTGCTGTACAACTACCGGAGTTCGAAGTAAGTGTAGGGCTCTTTAGTTTCTTAATATTCCACTTATTCGAAATTGAGTACCCCTTCAAATTCATATTCTAGTACTGGTCGGTCCTAATTTCATCTACAACCTCCTGTTCAGACGACTCAGCTGTTCCGACTCCGCACCACGAGTGCTTTTGACGTATATCTTCTGCAATCGCGGCGGTCACACGTCACGAGATGGCTCTCTCGCGCGAGCGTCCGCCGCTAATGAAACGCGAACCATCGAGGCGTTAAATCAAATTTATTCGTCTCTGTGATAAAGTTAACGCCTTGAGCAATGCCAATTCATTTAGGCCTAATATACGGCGCGCGCGGAGGAAGAGAATCACAGCACATGGAGCAATGCAACCCAATAACGACGACAGAGGGACAATGACGATGTGATGATGGGGGATGAATAAAAGACCTATCCGAAAGAAACGAAAACAATATACAAACGTAAAGTGTACAAAATGCGTCTCTCTAAACAATAAATAGTCTTATAATATACAAGGCTGCGAAAAGGGATAATTCGGGAGGACAAGGGACAATGAAAGAGTTAGTAAAAGTGGTCTTAGTACTGGTAGAGCAGTGAACCGAGAAAAGCCGCCACGATGTCGCCCTTCTCATTGCGAAAGCAGCGCATAACTGATGAGATTATTATAGTAAGCCAAAAGCGAATAGAACATCTGTGAGGCAACAGCTGAAGAAACTTCACACGAGAAGAACACAACAACCAACGCTACTGATTACGTACATCTCAACAACTCAGCCCTTATGCAGACGAAAAATGAGGCGACATCAATCACGAAAGACTGTGAGGAAAAGACCCGAACAAGGAGGATGTGTGCTGCGCGCTGTGTGCAGCCAGCCAGCCGACGCCCTAATCCATATCACTGATCCGGTGCTCCATCGGCAAATCAAACATGACGAAGTTGTTTCTGAAAACGGTGCAGTGAGATGCCTTTAACCACCAGGTTCGTAATTAAATGCATGCACAATATGAAAAAAGCACTAATATTCATTGACAATTGTGACCATCCTAATTTCCTTTACGTTCATCTTCAAAGAGGCATTTCCTTAGTCAATCATACGACTGTGCTACTAGTTGCGAACAACTTGTAATTTTTACGTGCAAACGGGTCCCAAAGGAATTTTCGACAAAAAAAAAGTTTTTAAGGGCATGCTGGCACATAAACTTAAACGAAACCAAAAATAAATAGAAGCAGGTAAGGCAGGAAGTTACCAAGGAATGCATAAAATAGATCAATTTGTGAGGCTTTGAAAGAAACTATTTCGTGGATTGGAAAAAAGGAAATATTCAGCCAATTACGCTTCAAAATCTTAAAATATTTTCCACTCAATTTTGTCCATTTGGGCGGAATTGCGGGGCGGATAAGTCTGACACCTATCGTCACTTCAATCTCCTTATGATATCGTGAGTATACATACAATATTGCACAGTTTCCGGAAGAACCACAAAGAGGAGTTGTGTCATGGTAAGCATGAATACCTAGACCATTTTTCGACTCACTGTTATTCTCTTGTCAAAAGCTGGCACTTCCTTCGAATTTCATACAAAACTGTTATCATAACCCTGCAGTGATTGTGTTCTACTGTGCGACTACTACAAAAATCATATTCAATTATTCTACATATGAGATAGCTAACCTGTCGCATAATTACCATGAACTAAAATTTGAGGCTACGATATAAAATGATCGTCAGTTCATCAAGCAACTCCTGGCAAGGCTTGGGCTATTGTTTTTACTTCGAAAACTATTTCAAACAAGAATAATATGCAAACTTGAGCTAACATTGAAAACCCGGGCAATGACACCCCTTCAAATCAATTTTTTTTTCTAGAGACGCAACTAAGAAAATCTGGCTAATTAATCTAGATTCACTTCTAGTATCTACAATTTTATTTATAAATCAGTTTTAATTATATACATGAACCTTATAATAAAACTAAACATAAAAATAGGTTTCCTTCTGCACTCATCAGTAAGATGAAGGAAACATACTGAATTGTGTTCGGCAAGTCCTGCCAAAATGTAATGTAATGTAACGTAGTGTAAAAAGTGACTGCAAAAACAACTGATGTAATTTGTTCGCCTGGATTAACTGGTTCATTCCTGGACTCATCCTACAGCTTTCTCTCAGCATAGCTAGATCAATTTTTGGCGATAGGATTTTTAATTTGCTCACATGTGTTCAAACCAAACAAACAAACAAATTTGCCTCAATGTGATCAGCTTTAGTAGGACTTTAACAGAAAGTTTCACTACTGATCTAATTTCAACTTCCACATGAAGCCATCATTCGGAATATTTCCCAAGTCAACAATGACAAAATGTTTCCTTTCAGGTAATTAAAACTGACAAGTCGCATTCTCTAACATTCTCGGCGATGTTGTGAACTGACACATGTAGTGATTAACAAAGAAGGCTTTCAATAGTGATAAAATCATCTGTCACATGAGAATTATAAGCGAATGGCATGACACTTTAAAAAATCAAGGCTACACATGTTACATTTTTGTGTTTCTTATTTAGACACATTTATAAAAGTTCAAAAATTGAAAGCAGATGGTAAAAATTATGAAAAAAAAGAGCGTGAAAAAATTTAGAATAGAAGATTTTGAGTTAACAAAGTTGGAAAGTGTTACTTGAGGCCGGATGCTTTGAAAATGAAACCAAATGTGAAACAAGAACAAATGGAAGACGATGAAATTGACCAATTCTACAAATTTCAAGCGTTTATAAACTCTCTGTTGTTGGGCGCTGCTTCTACTATATTTCCTTTTGTTAGTACATACTATTCTGCGCTGAGAGCATTTTATAAGCAAAGATCAGCCACAAGCAAGCGTGTTGATAGCCAGAAAAGTAAAAAAGATAGATCTTATCCTTACCTTTTCCTGAACCGTAAAGCTGGATAAAGAGCAACATAAGTGCGTGGCACGAGTCCAACTTCACCATCATGCCCAACTCGTTCACATGTCCACCAGTTCTGGAATTCATTAAAATTAACCCGTGAGGACATCCTGAAGTTCAAAAAATCTCACCTTTTCCTTGTCATCCTTGCTGATAACTCTTAATTCGTCACCAGCTTTAAAGGATAACTCATCGTCGAATTGAGCATCATAGTCATACGCTGCGTAGACCTGGAAGCAACGCATAACTTTTGGGCTCTATTTAGCGCAAACAAAAACAAATTCTAGAAATATCTGCAGTCTTTGCAAAATCTCGAAATAATAGAACTGGAATGTAACTCACAGTGCCATTATTAATTGTCCCCGTTGCATTGTGGGCGGTTGTCAGATACCGTAGACAGCCATCGTAGCCCTCTTCATCTTCTTCACATTTCTCCACTGGAGTCTCCATGTCTGATAAAGTGGAGGCCAACACACATGCTCCACCTTCGACCAGTTGACGAACCTGAACAAGAAGAAAATCCAAACTGATCACATTTTCGCAAAAAACCATAATGTCAACAACAAGTAGACAACAATATGAGCATCAAAACTGGCATTCCAAACAAAACAAGGAGAAATACAGTAGTGTCAAGCTCATAGGGAAAGATCGAAGTTAAACAAGATAACCTCTCACCATGGGCAAGTTGTTACAGCTGGCAGCACAGTGAAGAGGGGTCCAGCCATCGGAATCTTGCGCATTCACATCAGCATCAGCTTCGATAAGGAACTAGAAAAAAAAACAGTAAGTAAATGCATAGGGGAGAATTCTGGAATGGGATATGGACTCAAAAAACTAAAACTAAATGAGAATTTGCTGTAAAGCTCACCTTAACAATCTCATAATGTCCTGCACAAATAGCGTTATGAAGAGCCGTAATGCCTTCATCATTCGCAACGGATACATCGGACAGCTGAAAATAAATTCATGAGAAGTATTAGTGCATTGATTTCAAGTACAAAGCATATGATAGGGCTGCGTGACAAGAGGTACGCTGCTGCGCTGTGATTGGTCGATTCATGTGCGCATCGCGGTTGCAGCTGGGTGGGCAAGTTTTCTGGGCTCGGATGGGACAAATGGACGCTAATGGAGCCGATGAACTGTAAGGAGGTGGCCGTCGATGTTACTGAATGCGTCGAAATGGAAGAAGCAACCTTGATTCAAGAAGCGGACGCGTGCGGCGCGGTCGCGTTGCGGCGTACGTCTTGACCACCTCCCCAATTGAAATAATTCAGGAAAAAACAGAATTAACTGCATAGAGTGTTGGCCAAATGAAAATCGAATAATTTCATTTAATTAGAACAACAATTCAAAGGTCGATTCAAAAAAAATCGAACGTTCCAAAAACACCAAGTTTCACAGGCCCCATTTTTGTTCACCCAACGTTGTAGGGCTCTCTCTTATCTGAACATTTCAATTTATCAACTTATTCAAAGTCGAATATTCGAATATCGAATGGATCTAATATATACATTATTCGATCAACACACTACTGCATATGATGAACCAGTTACTGTTCAATTTATACAAAGACTAAGAACCTTACCTTGGCAGCGCTGGACTTCACTAAATCCAGCTCTCCTTCTAATGCAGCATCTAACATCAATGCAAGAGGATCGAACTCAATTCTTCGTCGTTCTTTTTTCAATCCTACTGGCCGCAAAATTCCTTTAACGGCTCGTCGATCTACCTCCATCTGGAATTCAAACGTCTTCTCTACACTTCACTCACCTCGTCAGAATTCCCAATGAGAAAAAAAAAAAAGAAAGGAACTACTTACCTCTATAGGCTCGTCATCACTCTTGGCAACTGATTCATCATCAGTAGTAATTGTTCTATCTGACCCAGACGAGTTCTCCTTATCATTTTCGGCAAGTTCTGCCTGTAACAACGCAAACAGCTGTTTATAAGCGACAAAACACTGGTCACATAACTTATTCGGGAAAACACCTCCCTTGCCACCTAACAATAGATAACAGCAAAGAAACGAAAGTACCTTTGGCTCTTCATGCGGTGTAGGAAGCTCTGGGATGAAGTGATTCCGACCTCGCCGTTGCTCTTCCAGAATTCGGCGGATCGTATCAGCTTCTGACAACGTTGTTCCTTCAGAAGCGGCCCATGACCTGGAATTTACAATTACATGAATTTCAGCCATATACACCCCATATTACTACCAACATCTACCACATACCTTCTTTTAGCTGCCTTTAGAGAATCCGTTCTTATTGAGACTAAATCTGTCTTGCCACTTCGAAGCTTTGACTCATCCAGACTATCAGCAAATGATGTTCCCTGGAAGAAAAATAATGAGAAATTTTTAAAAAATAGTTTTAAAAACAACAGCAATCAATCCACAAAACTTACCATAAACTCCTGCTGCCGAATCAGTTCCTTCATTCGCAAGGGCTTTTCAGGCGCATTAGAATTGGGAATCTCTCCCAACGTTGGATGAGGGTCTTTCGGTGGCGAGGGGCTCGCCTCACAACGATTACTCGATCCTGGATCGCTCACTGACGGGGGAGGATACTTCGGTAAGAACGGGGCTATCTCAGCTGGCTCCGCCGGCGGCGACGGTATCGGTTTCGACGACGAATCTTCGCTGAAAAGTCTGTGAGATCTATGGGATTTGTCGGACTGCCAAAAACTTGAATAGTGTCGTAGATAAGAGAGCGATCTTTAGGCGAACTGACATAGGAAAGAAAGCAGCAGCAGAATCTATGGGACCAACCGAAACTGCAACTGCATTACTTAAAAAAGTTATGTAGTTTGAAAAATAACCGCATAATTTGGAAAAATCACTTTTCCCATAAATTACGTCGCATCAAAGCAGAACAGAAGCAGAAATGAAGTAAAACTCTTCTCAAAGGTGTAAAATTCTCGTCAACTGAGCATCCGGACTCAAGTTTTCCTGGCTGCTGGCAGGCAGGTTGTGCAAGCAAAGAGGATTAATTTTGTATTCCTAGTTTTAATCACTAAGGAATGCGGTTCTACCTTCAACAACCAGATAACACAAGTGGATTAGATGTGAAGAACCTAGGAATTTTCCATTCAGAATTGCTTAATTTCTTCTAATTTTCATGTTGTCGATATCCCCGAAATCCAATCATGGAAATATTCGAATATATCTCAGGAGTTACTCAAAGTTTCCAAATTTGATTTTTTTTTTCGATCCGGAGTTTCTGTGGCCGAGCAAATTTTCGAATATCCGGGTTTTTAGAAAACGGCAAGTTTTCGAGACAAGGTACTTTCTGGAACTGCATTTCTCGAAAACCAGCTTCTGATATACTTTCCGGATACTTAAGCTTCCGATATATGTAACTGAATGATTCAGTTTTCGAATATTTGACCCTTCGGATCCAATGAATATTCCAAACTTATTCACCTCAATCGAATATCTTATTAATCAGCTGAATATGAGCAACCATTCATATTTAGAGACTGATTCCTAAAATTCCCTCGTAAACCCAAAATGAGGTCATTTTCCACCTATCAGCCCTTATCATCAACCCCTACGACAGGCAGATGAATCTGAGCAGTCAAAAGAGCTTCATCTTTCATCAACTCGTGGTAAATTTGGCGCTAATAGCGTTGTTTCTTCTTATGATAATGGCGTAATGGAAGTCAAATGCAAGCTCTTATAAGACGTTTCGAACATTATGCCTCTGTAACAGCTGTCAATTAACCTTGTACACCTTATAAAATAGCTACTATTCATTAAAAAAATTGCTCCGGACTGGATTTGGAAGCTTCTTTCACCTTTCACAGCCATTGCAACATGAGCAGAGGAATGACCCATCTGGTAAAACTACAAGTAGTTAACGCGACAATAACTGAAGAGGAATTGGGATTACATGAGGGAAAGTTCCTCACGCCCGGACTCATCCAAGAAGTTACCCAGGGTAGATGTGTTGACGTCGTGAAGACGATGAGTAAATTTATGGGCTGTTAGAACTTTTACCCTGAGTAATCAGTGATGCATGCTGCCCTCAGATAGGCAGTTTGGAGCAAAGAAGCGGAAACACTGTGTTTATTTGTCCGCTGTACAAGCGAGTGCACGAACTCTTGTACCCTCTCAGACTGCTTAGTACGTCTAGGACCGAAAACTTCACTGACTCGATTAACCATTTGGAAACCTATCCAGGAGATCCTAGAATTCTTAAAAAAAAGACAGAGGCCTACAGCCCTTTTTGTCTTCATTCCTTCTTCACACGCTCTCTTTTTGAACAGGATTTTTTCTTCGACTTATTTGAAGATCCAATATTCGAAACAAATAAATTATTTGAACTTAGGTATACCGCAAAGGAATAATTTTTGCGCCCAAAATCTCCCAAATAACCCCTCTTTTCCCGCAATACTGCAAAGTTAACACCACCTGTCCAACGAGACATCCACCACCGTGCACTTCTCGTCCTTAGCATCCGGCTCAGGCTCATGTTGCACGGGTGCATTCACTTGGAACGGCTCAACCGACGCTCTAGGCCGTTCGACCATCGTTGTAACGCGGCTCGCGTCTTGAACTCTCACAGTCTAAAGTGCTTGATAACATCATCCTATCAAGTCTCGACACGCTGTTAGGCAGCGTTCGTAAACAGACCTGTTGTTGCATTTTTCGCTGCTCTGAGAGGGCTGCGGCGGCTGCAGCTTGTCGCCTTCTATACAGCTCTTCAATCTAAACGAACAAAAAATCATAGAAAATAGCTACTGAGCCGCGTTAAAATCAATCAATGATGAAGCGAAGCTATTTTCATACCTGTCGTCGCAGGACTTCCACTCTTCCGGCTGCAGTGCGAAGTATGTTCTGCTGCTCGCGTAGTTCAGCGCTAAGATGGCTCAGTTCAGCCTCTTTTTCGCTGTTTCTCTTCGTCAAATTACGAGTTTCATGTTCCAATTCGGACAATCTAGAAGAGAAAATTTCCAGAACTATAGAGAAGTAGGACCCTATTCAAAGCCACAGAAATTTTACCTACCTCCTCAGTTCTCCCTCCTCTTCAGCTAGATCCCTGCGTATCATGTTTATTTTATGAACAGCGTCAGTACCACCTTGAGAGCGCATCGCCTGTCGTCTGTCCACTTCTCGGCTGAACAAGATATTCAAGATTGTTCAATAGTTGTGAGAAAAGCCCGGTCAAAAAGCTTTACCGATTCGCTTCGATCTGCTTCCTTTGTTGCTCCGCGAACTCAACCATTTCGTTGTAACTTCTGAAAAATGGTCCCGATTTTATATCAGAAGCACCTGGTAAACAAAATGGATTGCACTATTAATCAGTTTCAGAACTCCGATGGCCCCACTTTTTCCATCAAATCTGAGGAATTTTTCTCAATCATCTCATGATTATCCCCTTTTCTCCTCTACTGAGCGGACCAAGAGCGCTATAATTGAACTTTTCCCGGCATACTTGTATCGGCATACTTGTAACAAACTGGAAGCTAGGCTTATTTATTTATTTATGTTATCGGCTTCCATTAAACAAACGAAACAAAACATGACATAACCAGAAGACAACACGGGAAAGACACCGACTACGCTCCATTATTTCAGAGCAGAGGGGTAGGGGAATGGGGGGATGAACACTTCGGTTCAGAAGGGCAGTGGCCCGCCAACACTGCAAGTCCTCAAGAGGTGAATAGAAGAACTCCGGATACCAGCTTAGCAGGTCCGCCAACGTTCTATATACTCGCTTAATAGGTATACTCGGACTAATAAACGCCAGGAACGCACCAGGAGCAGCGTAACGGGTCGAATAGAAACCCTCGCCGCGTCTCTTCCCAGCTGCTGCCACCCTCCCCTCAATTGCTACCATTCTTCGGCAACTGCCGCTATAAGCAAGAAAGCATATGCAGCAGTTGAGGGGAGGATGCCAGCAACTGGGAGATGATGCTGCAAGGGTTTCTACATAACGTGATACGCTGGTTAGGGTGAGTTTTTGCAGTTACCGAATTGAATGTATTCAACGAAGTGCTCGAATAATCAAATAATTCATTCGTTCGCCTGCAAATGAGTTAACTAAATAGGTCATTCATTCGGTCTCCAGAAAGTGAGCCATTTGAATTATTTACTCTATTGGAAAATCCTCGAAATATTCCTATATTAGAAAAAGCGTCTTGTTCCGATTACTCCAAGGTTCGAATGATTCTAAAGCACTGTTACTCAAAGTAATCACATCTTGAACGTTTAACATTTCTCGGTATTCTTTGCAGGATCTCTTCAAAGGGAAACAATCTTGATATTAGAACATTAATACCAATTCATAGCAAAATCAGCAGAGAAATTTATGAAATTAATAGATTATATGAAACAAAGAAGCTGAACCATCGAAAATATCCAGAGCAAATGATTCAAAACACTGCACAAAAAAGAATCAAAAGACAATAGTTTTTGTTTTGGTTTCGAAGACAAAGTGGCAATTGTTCCAAGAACTCTGCAGGCAGAATTGTTGGTGCTTTTTAGATAGATTTCTGGAGATGCTGTCTCGGGGCGATTTACGGACTTCTTAGGAACCATGGTCCTTAAGATAAAAAAAAGAAAAAAGAAGCTGATTGAGAAATAAGGCGAGCAGTTGAAGATTAGCGCAAAAGGATAGAAGAAAAACTCTGCCGGACCTCACAGCGAAAAGATGGCAGAAGGAAAACAGATTGAAAAACAAAAAACAGCTGCCATCTGCGTGAAGACTACGCGCTATGAGAAAAAAAGCCGCGAAAAGAAGAGCGGAGAAAACGGAAATAAAAACTTGAATGAGCTGGCCCACATGTCACACGCACACACAGGAACTTACACACATCTTTAATAAAAGGAGTGAAATGGCTTGGAAAGCGTCACTTATTCACTAGCAAACTGAAATGAATTGAGAACCAACCGCCATACTCGATTCGACAACGAATAGGAAGTACACGACAACGGCACCATGCTCAGTGAATGCCGTTCCAAGAAAGAGTTGTCAAGCAGTTAGTAAGCATTGTGAAGATAACGAGACTTGTTCAAGACAAATTACAGCTAATTTTCCATCAGAATTCTCCTCCAACAAAGCAACAATGTGAGGCGGCACCTAGCGATAACGTAGCACATGTTTCTTTTCAAAAACCCTTAAGAACAACCAAAGGAGTTAGGTGGCAGCAGCATTAACGCAGGAAGAAACACTGACGAACAACATGAAATTAACGACTGCTTTTACACCTCCCATTTGTATGATTAACATCGCATCGTTGGAGATGAGACGCTTTGAAATGGTTGGTTTCTTATGAAAGACACTTGCCAGATTGAAACACCTTCAAAGCAATCCTGTTAGAGCATTAGAGCATTAACCGAAGCGCGCCTCAAAGAACCAAGACGTCACCAACCAGCAACTCAGACAATAACCCTGGGTTAACCTCAAATCGCCCGAAGAACTTTGTTTAACTACCGCATAGAAAAGAAGAGCCCGTATCCATTATACTTTATCCAGTCGGATTTATGTACTATCGCACCAGCGGATATATTAGGGTGTTCTAGAGAACCCGCTATCCAGTAAAAGCATATTCGCAGACATGCGAATCCACTAGCTCCACTGCGGGTTACCTTTATCCGGCCAATTTCCACTCTATAATGATTCATGATCTACTCCATCACTACTTCGTTTTGCTTCTCGTCAAGACACCGCACTTGCGCCCAGAAATGAGCACGTGGATGGATGAGTTATATTGGATATCAGAGAGGATAAAAAACAGTGGAAACGGGTATATACCTGCTGTTTTCCCTCCCACGGTCAGACATAATATAATGGATATTAGATACGGCTTCAGGGCTCAATTTAGCTAAATCTAGTCGAGCTGGACATGCCGAAATCAAGCCGAGGAACCCACAGCAGCCACACAATCAGCGGCAGGGCAAACCAAGGAAGTCTACCCCCCCCCCCCTGCACAATTTAATCCATTGAAAGACGAGACTATAGCATCGTGGATAGCACAACCTAATTTCTACCTCAGTTTCCGCCTACCAGTTACGGGATCCATGTACATTCCCGGAAAGGCTCTGAGCCACCCGTATGTCTGGTGTGTACGAGTTTCTCGGCCAAAATATAGTATATATTAATTTCCTTAGCGATCTCTTGTCACCTTTTCCTACGACGAGATCCTCTACTAAACTATACCTAATTCGCCGAGACAACTCGTCCAAGAAAGGAATCGCATAAACCACAAAATGGCATGAGTAGTATTTAATAAAGTGATTTGGATTCGAAAGATGAGCAAACATCATAAGACAAAAATAAACAGAAGTAGTGCAAAGTTGTGACGAATCGAATCCGTTCTATCAAGAACAATGGGAAAGAATTTCACATCGGAGTAAAACAGAAGAAAGTGGACTAAACAGTGGAAGACATACAAATTTCAAAAATTTCTGCTCGGTACAAATCACAGCCAGCAGTGCCTGTATTCATTAAAATTCCCAGGAAGGTTGTCACCCTCCCATTCTTCTAAAATGGACGAGTTTCCCAGGTAAAAACGGGAATGCTCTACTTTAAAGACTCGTCCCAGTTAGCAAAGATAACAGCTAGTAGTAGTAATGATCGCAAGAGAATCCATATTTTGCTCGGGAAACTCGTCCAATCAAAGTGAGAGGGGAGCTTAGAAACTTCTCTGCAAAATCCATGAATACTACTCCAGGAAAGGATCTGATGGGCAACGAATCACGAGCGCTGCCTTGAAGTAGCTTCCACAAAGCATGTGCTTTTCTAGGTCTAGGTCCGTTCTTCATCCAAGATATGTGCTTCGCAGCGCAATCAAAATAATTACGAACAATTTCACGACTTCTATCGCCAACAAAAGTTGCTGCGCGAATTCCTAGAATATTCCAGTATGTCCTCGGAATATACGTTAACAATTCGCTGGCTTGCAATCGTTTGAAGAAATGCACGACGATATTAAATTTGCAGCTTCGATCACCGAAGCCTGGGAAAGCATCATAAACTAGCAAAACATAAAAAAAAATCTTCTATTCTTGGAAAAATGAATCCCAATTGCATAAAATGATCCCTCATCGCCAAAATGAACGCTCAGATAACCAAAATTACACGGAAAAAGAACCAAAATTACAGAAAAAATATTGTGTCCCACACTCACCTGTTAGCCATTGGCGGAACGCTAATTGTAGGCACAGCATAGGTAGAAGGCTTCGGTTGGCTGGAGACCGCACATTGCGGGGTGTTCAGAGGCATAGTGGGTGCAGCTGCGGTGGCAGAGGAGGCTGGATAGTGCTGGGGTTGTGAAGAAAACCGGGACGGCGGCTGCGCGACCACACGGATCGGCTGCTTCGTCATCTGAAAACTACAAAATCAATTCTTACGTAATCGACGTGACTAAAAACACCACCTTCAGAAGTCGCAAGAGCCTTTCTTCGAAGAAAAAAGAAGCGTATCACACATGAACGAAAAATAAGGAAGAATCGAGGAAGTAATGAAGGATGAGACTCATGGATCAGCAAATGATTCCCATGGGAAAGCACAGGAACACCCTCCCGAAACCTCTGCCAGCTCGCTGCAGATAACGATATTTGAACAGCACCATATACGACAGAAAGGACACTGATCGCATCATGATATTAGGCGAAAAGTAGCCACTCGCTCGTGATACGCCGAGGTCACATACCAATATGATAAGCGCAAAATGCGCATGAGGTTCCCACTGTTAAAACAACACAAAGAACCCCAAAAGACCAACAATAAGCTCTGCGAACAATGGACGCTACAGACCTCAGCGCTGGTGAAGATTGAACGACCACTCTCCCATCGAAAATAAGTTGAAATGGTCGGAAACCAAGGCACCCTCGCACAAATAACATCATTATTACAACAACAGAAAAGGCATCCATGACATTCCACTCATTAACAAACGCTGAGGGGTACATAGCTAGTTAGAATTGGACTGGAAATGTTTAATACGTAACACATAGATAACTTCTATTTTTCAAAATGCAATTTATACAAACTGCTTACGTCAGTCGCGCGTCAGACGCACGCACATCCACTTTTGAAGGATTTTTTGAAGGATTTTTTTCATGAAGACCGACCAACGCGGCATGTATATCCTCTATAAAAAAAGACATCACACCGTCGCAGTGCATAAACGCGTGCGTGTCACCTGCGTCAGAGCTGCGTGAATGTTGCGACTGGGCCACTACATAGACAAATGCGCGCCGAAGTCCAGTAAAAGTCCAGTATAAGTTGTTCTACAGGAACAAGTAGATCACCTCCAGTTTTTGAGCAAGCTCTTCGACTTTCCTTGGACATTAGCCGTTGGACAACAGGTTTGGTAGACATGGCGTGGTTTTAAATGTGTTGTCTAGGATTACATATGGAAGCACATACAGTGAGCAGTCAACTTCTCCGAACTTCTCTCATGCAATCCAAGCTACTTCCACTGTTTAGTTTTGGAACCAATGAGACGTTGTATTTTCGTCATTATCCAGAGCAACACATTTAATTCCACATTCTCTCCGCTTGTTTGCTCACCCAAATGGCCCGTTACCCTTTTATGGAGTCCATGAATTTAGCTACTCATCATTATACCTTGTTATGTGAAATAATGCCGCTTACACTGAGGTTATGTCCTCATTTCATTCTAATTTTATTAGGCAAAAACTGAGGAAGCGAGAAACGAACCATATACAACTTTATGGGCTCTAAAACAATGAAGACCCCAGCCCCTAGGTCAGTGTCGAATATCAAATACAAAATTAACAGCACAACAGTAGTATTTATTAAATCAACTCTACTTTTAATTTCTTCAAGAACAACGCTTTTCCTTTCTCAGGAGATGAGACGGGAGAGATCCAACTGATTTCATACCAAAAATAGAAGGCAGGCTTTATCCTACTGCAAAATAAGAGTACTTCTACTATGGGTGACGATAAAAGAAAATGAGGTGGTACGCTCTCACTGCAGCCTAATGCAGCCTCAAAGCGTCGCTTGGAACAATGTCAAAAACGCATGAAAATACGACCTAATTAGGACAGATTACCCTTGTTCCTAACACGACATTGAACCGTAACCCAGAACAAAATCCAGCAAGAAAGTAGTACAAAAGACATGCTCCAGATCTCTGAATCAAGATCAGATATCTCGAAAAATCAGAACGATGACGGCCATCGCTCAATTCATGAGCATTTCCCACCTCACAATTCTTAGTGAGTGGTGGCATTTACCCATAAAAATAAGCGGTGTCTACATATGCAAGAAAAGTCACAGAAAAAAAGAGGATGACAAAAATACAGGTGCAGCTGACGAAACCGCCCAGGAATGCTGCAAAATTACAAATGTGAAAGAGAAACCACCACTGAAAGCAGGAAGTCATCGGACAGGAAAATGGAACGAAAAAAGAAGCTGCAAGCACTTGCTAAGCAAACTGGCCGTTTACGCACAAATGCACACGTAAGCATCATCGCTGATCGTGGTAGGATCGCTCAGCTTTCACATGTACACACTTCTTGCCAGCTTTGCGCAGGAAGAACGGCACGTACGCAAAAACAGGCACACCCTGGAACAGGTACTCCCTAGCGAATAGGAAGTACTACAACTTCGCGAATTTAACTGACAAATGTCTCTGTAAACATCAAAGACGGGGCCAGATTTTTGCCCACCAAATTTATGATATTTATCAGAAGAAAATCCATTAACGCTGTGATGTCAGCGGCATAAACATCCAAAAATTTGCAGGATCCTGCGTGCATCGTCATCAACGCCTATGCACTTTGCAAACTGTCCTTTTTTCGTCAAGAACTGTAAATCGAACATGTTTCTCGCGCTGTCTTTCTCGGCGCGCAAAATTAATGTTCATACTTTCGTTCTTTTTTGGGAGTGAAAAAGACAAAAGCGCAGTTTGCTTTGCAGAAAATGCAACGACAAATGAGTATAGGAAATTCTGGGACACATCAAGGATCCCATGGCTTTACCCTGTTCAAAAGAATTACTTGAACCAGAAGTAGCTCGGAGATGTATGCGTTCTAGTTCATCACCTTTCTGCATTCTTTTCCGACTTTAACAAGCTTCTTTTAAAAACGTACTGAATGAACGGATGAATGAATGAACGGATGAATGAATGAACGGATGGATGAATGAACGTATGAATGAATGAACGGATGAATGAATTAACGGATGAATGAATGAACGGATGAATGAATGAACGGATGAATGAATGAATGAATGAATGAATGAATGAATGAATGAATGAATGAATGAATGAATGAGACGAATGAATGAATGAATGAATGAATGAATGAATGAATGAATGAATGAATGAATGAATGAATGAATGAATGAATGCATGAATGAATGCGTGAACGGATGAATGAACGGATGAATGAATGGAATGGAATGGAATGGAATGGAATGGAATGAATAGGAAAACTCAAAGCTTGCAACATTCAAAACCAAAAAAAAAAACAAGCAAGACAGCTGGCGTGAAACCGTACGCGTCTAATGAATCCATGGGAAGAAGATCAAGGTGAACAAGCCGTCGTGAGTCATGTTGTGACTGATATTATGAACTGGCTTCGTTTATGTAGTCGTGAGAGTGATGCGACAACAATTCGTTGAACACCAGGGAATCAAGACGGTAAACGTCACTGCTGTCCTTTACAACGAGGGCTTCCTTTACAAAAAATTAGAATGCACTTCTTTCCGGTCCAAATATGAGATGTGTCAGCGGGTTTTTGCTGACGTGATTTATAATTTGAACCTCACGGTGCAGCAGCATGAGATAACAGTTGAGCACTATCACCTCTGAAAACTACTCCAGCTCCGCCACAACTCTTATTTCCCCGTAAACAAAAGGAAAAGATCAAGACAAGTGCACCGGAACAATTCTGGGTAACAAAAACAAACATCTATAGATCTAGCACGTATGTTATGAATGATATGCGAGCGCTGATACAAGAACACCATACAATACTAACACAGTGACTGGAAAACTGACAGACAATAGAGGCTCCCACTTTTTCAACGACATTAGATGGGAAAGAAGATAGATCGCGAAGAAAACTGCAGTCGAACACGGATGCTGTGCGCGCCGTCACCGCTCACATGAATATCATACTCGTGAGATTAATGAAATAAGCTGCACCTTAGGGATATCCATTGCAGGCATGCATTATCCAAGGACCAAGGAAAAGTAGAGCAAAAATATAACAGTCAATACTGAAGCGGCTACAAACGCAGATAGAAAGTATATTACACGTCTTAAGTGCATTCTAGAGCAGCATTATTAAGTCATAGTCACACATATCTTGGATCGCTTAGAGAAGTTGTCTCATGGCCGGAAAAATCCTTTCCAAAGGTCATCGTACTGTAATCTTTGCTTCATTACATCCACCTGTAGCCTTTATGGTTCAAGCTGTTGTGCTGAGTTATTCTTACTATTTTTCTTTTTTTTTTTTTTTGGTCCTTGGTTTTTTCATTACTTAATCTTCGATTTCGTTCGAACGGCACACCTTATGGTGTATATAATAAATTAGTTAATTAATTAAGCTACTATCTAAATACAATTTAACAATATCAATATAGGCACGTACATCTTAAAGAAACTGCATGTTATTCTACAATCTGTATATTTCATGAACATGACATCTGAAATCTTCACATCATATCTAGTATTATGGCCAATCCTGAGGCGAAAGAACACTCAAGGGGGGGGATTCGTATGAAGGCGACGAAAAATTACACGGGTAGAGGTAAAACTACAGCATTTCAAAACCTGAGGTAGATCCGGCGAGATATACGAGTGATCCCGGAAAAATTGTGATCTATCCCGCCTTCTGAAGCCACATACATCTTTGATATTACCAAGGGTAAACGTGTTAATACCACACAAATTTACCCATCGTTAACGCGGACGTCAACACGCTTACCCTGGGTAGTATCAACGATGCATCCAAGCTCTGCAGTGGACGAGTTCCATAGGTAAATGCCTTTTAACCAAGCGACTAGTCCCAGTCAGCGATGATAAAAACTACAAGATAGCAAAATACATCACATTTTACTCGAAAAAAAAACTCCGTTCTAGGAGGACACAGAACTCATAGCTTTTGTGGAAACGATCATAATAACCCAATGGAGTTTTTTCTGGTAACTTTATGGATGGGATGCATCCAGAGATCAAAACCTCACGCTAGAATCACCAACAACATGATGTACTACTAGACAGACACACTGACACACTGCACTTCTCATCCAGTTAACAAACGAATAAAAAACCTGCCAGTGGCTTGGATGCATTTCATAAGGACACGTGCTTGCACAAGCCCACCAGCCCAAAAAACTTGGCGCAATCCCAACGTTGATTCAACATCACCAGCTAGTGCTTTTGATCGCTACGCAAACAGATCTCACTCGGAAACGAGCAAAAAATTCAAAAGACGAATAAAAACCAGATAGCAAGTGACCACAGATGAGGCCAGAAAAATGTCAGCTTCTGGCAAGGGGGGGGGCAGTGAAAAATACGTGTCCATAAGCAAGGAACGCACCGCAAAAGCATTGGTGTGGATCACTCTTCCCTCATTAATCATTCTACTTTCAAAGCAACTGTTGGCAATGAAAAGATAGTAAAGAATGTGGTGGAAAGAGCCAGAGCAATGGATTACACTGTTGCCTTATCCATGATCTAAACGGCCCCAAAAACGAGTGAAAAACAAATTACCGCTCCCAGCTGACCAAGCACTTGCGAAAACAACGCGCATCGAGTGCTCGTTATGTCCTTACGCGGAACCAGCGGATTCATAGATAAAATTAGGATTAGGATTGAATAGAGCACTAGACACATTCAAGTTCAAATATTCGCTCTCGAATGTCGAAATTTGAAGTGCACGAATAAGGGACTGAGAAAGAGGGGGGGGGAGTAACCTACATAGCTCTGAGTGAAAATAAGAACTGTGGCATTCTCATTATATTCTCATTATCGAGCATTCGAATTTTCGAATCGGCTCCTAAATTATTGATTAGGAATTCAATTCTCATTATTCTCGGTATGACAACCATCTTAACCATCTAGTATGAATCCAAAACATTCGTGACTAATCATAGGCATGCCAAATATTTAAGTTTTTGGAGGATAGAGCATAACAGAAATTTCTTAGTCAGCCGGAACTATTTTAAACATACACAGCAAATCTCAAAAAGAAAACCTGTTTGAGAACAAGTGCAAGGGAACTCGAGGCACCTACAGGTGTAATGGTGACATCACTTCCTCAAAAATCTTCGGCCAACACAAAGCAAAAAGTGTAAGATGCGACAGAAAACAAGCACTGTGAAAAATACTGTCTGCACTAGACAGCGCGGTAGGTGAAAATTCACAGAACGATAAAGCCTTACAGTGACCTACATAGTTCGTAACCTCAAATATGGCAGTAAGCCTTTCTGCGAAACGAAGACGCCCTCCAGCGGTTCACTTGAAGGCAAAAATCAGACTAAAAACTGTTTTCGATATTTTTCTACAAATGGGATCGGCAGAAGCCTTTTCCACGATGGCACGCATTGTTCAGTGCAAGATTGTCGAAGTCCTAGTTCTTAACCTCTCCATTTGAAGAAGCTTGGGCGGAGCCAGAGCGGAATTACGAAGTTCCCCCAAAATGCATTTCCATAGTACTTAGCGGAAGTGGGAAAACGATACCTAGCAATTTAGGACGTGTGTTACCAGCAAGGAAGTGCACGGTAAGTAGATCTTGTACTTCCTCCAAGATTTCGCCAAGAACTCTTTGACCTTTGGGAGTCAAGAACGGGTTTTCTTGCCAGTTTTTTATCAGGAGTTTTGTGTATACTACATATACCTGAGGCGAATAAAAACCGAGTGAAACAGTTACCTTGAATGACAATATAACAACCTATTCGAACATTCGAATAACAGAGGAAGAAAAAGGAATGCAACTCTTTTAATCTTCCCCAAGGTTGTACTGCGCTCCCCTATTTGGACACTAAAATTTTCGATTTATTCAAAATCGAATAATCGAACTGGAGCATAATTAATTCTTTGCTCAGTCCAGACCATAATGTACAGGAGGGGGGGGGGTCATAAATTTTTGCATATCGTTTCCAGGCTTATTTCTCCGCTGTATTTTTCCCTCCCATGTTTCTTATAACCCCTCTTCAAGGGACAGTTCGCGTACCGTTGGAAAGAGCATTCGTAGCGCTCTGGGAAGCGCCTAGCAGTCCTTGAAGATTTGGCGGATTTTGCATAGAAAGTTGTTACAACAACCCGTGTTTATCGGAAATGTGGTTCAAGGTCAATTGCCCTAAAGCAAAAACCTCCTGAAGACCCGGTTTCAACTCAAAGATGCTTTGATACTTTATCTATTCGGCAAAAAAAAAGAGCAGAAGAAAGCATGGATACCGAACAAAGGAATAAGTGAGCAAACGGTGTACAATAACTTATCCCCAGTGGTGTAAAGGTCGGATATCAAATTCGCGACCAGGCAGCTGTTCCATCAACTGATTCAGAGCGAATTTTCACTGCAGTCATACACTTCAGACAAACGACTTTAGACTACTAATCCAATTACACAGAATTCGCTGGCGCGAGTCGACTAACAGAGATCGAATTCGACGAAAGAGATATTCGTTTACGTAATTAACGTGAGCGGTGGTATTCCACTCGGCAAAATCCTACTTAATCTCCGATGACCCCGAAAACTAACGAGCTAGATCCGCGGCTTTTTTCCGCTGTGTCACAGATATACACGCTGGAGAATGGGAGAATGCTTTATTAGACATGGGTTCCTTAGTAAGAAACGTTTATCAAGTGAAATATCATAAATGCAAATTCAAAAGGCAGAAAATGTCAGCTCTGCAGGCAACATTTCAGCACCATTGGTCAGAGGATGGCCGCATTACGCCAAAGAATAGGGAACAATAACACAAATAGACGGTCTTGGCCTTGGTATTGAGGAGCGGCCTTCGCGTTCTATTGGACCTGACCCTCGGCGATTACCGCCTCTCTTTTCAGCGTTAGAGGTTATGAATAGCGGTTTTAGAGAAAATATCTGGCACAAGTGGAAAAAACGTCAATGCAATGCGGGTTGGAGAGAAAATCCGTGATCCTATGTGACAGCCACGAATAGGTCCGAGTACAAACTGGTCCTCCAATTAAGGAATCATTGAAGTTACAGAGGTCAGAAAATAACCACTCTTCCACATTACAAGCTTCAATACCCTTCAGGAAACTGGGAATCACTTCCCCCGCTTTCTTCCCAGGTGAAATGAAACGAAAAAGGTGAACAAAAATAATGAAACAGAATTATCCAAGGGGCCTGAAGAGCAAAGACGACTAAACTCAACTCCAGAAATAGATGGAACCTGGCAGAAGATTAGGAAGTGAGAAAGACTCGCAACGCAAAGCTATAAGATCCGGTCCTAAAGCGAAATCCATTTCCTCCGGAGCGTTAATGTCTCTTGCCTGCTAATGATGTTCGATGAATAATGCGCTCATGACGCTGCTTATCACAGACCGCTAGAAGATCAAGCCTTTCTTTAGCAGTAAAGCGGGGGGCGAGATGTGAGCTCTCAAAGTCCTTCACGAACATTACCATTCCATCAAACTGTCTACACCAATCAAACCGAAAGTTCTTCCTACTAGAGCCGGATTAAAACAGAATCAGGAACCACTAATGTGATATTAAGTTCGTTTCGCCAAGAACACACATCAAAACGAAAACTCACTGCAACCGCATTAGGATAACCGGCTGTACGACATCTTTCACTATCAAAACATAATTGAATCCGGAATGTGATGGTTTTGGAGGAAAATGAACGTAAGAACTAAATAACATTTTCCCACGCACACCAAAAAGAACCTCACAGCGTGTTTGAGAAAGCGAAATTTGAATCCGTGCAGTTCTTGCGTGGGAAGCGAACCTTCTACCAAACACCCTTACCCTCCTGCTAGAATAGTTTCTGTGTATCGCAAACATGCTGCGTTAAGAATGATGAAAACGACCTCTTAAAATTGATGAAAATCCATCAAAGCAATAGGCATACATTTAGGCGTGAAAAGCCGTTAGTATGAGGTTTTCACGCAAGTTCCTTCTGCTTGAGGATTTCCAGAAAAACACATTTATAAGAAATGAAGCAACGAAAGCTATCAATCGAAATTTGAATCATAACTACTAGAGGTCTTCTGTAATATTCCAAAAAAGCAGCCCATTCCCGCAGCGAAGGAATATAGTGAGTTACGAGTAAAAGAATGGAATCAAGTAGTTTTAGAGGTATTTGTGATATTTCAATTCTACCAATTCGAGCACTCCTGTGTTCTGTTAACTGTCACTCCGTTGGACCCAGGTTGCAGATTTTGATGACAATATCAGAAATTTCCAGGGAACTCTTCACTTTTTGGGGAGTTTCATCGCCGAAAAGATGGTGCTCGCTGGAGTTGTGCAGAATGGTGTGATTTCTGCGTAACATTCCGGACTTTCTACGAATTCTACCAATTTGTTTGCGCGAACAGTTGACGTTGCTGGCCACGAAGCAGGTACTTCCACTCGAATGCGGTTCAACCACAGGGAGAAATTTTGCTTTCACCAAGATTTTGGCCCTCTACGTATTTGGGCGCCCACCTATGAGGTTGCTCAATAAGAGTTTGAGCGTAAGAGCAAAATACCCAATGATAGTAAAATTTGCTCGGGGAGTCCCTTGGCCGTTTTTCATCCAGCATTCGCTAATAGATATGGCCATCAAAAGTGTTCCCTAGAGAATCAATAAAATTCTCGTGTAAGGAAACAGAAAAATTCTTGCAACGAAACAGAAAAATATGCCCTGGCAGGCGAAATGTCCTCTGTGTTGCGTGCAGTTGCAAATTCCATTAAAATTGGGAAAACGTCATAATTGCATTTTTTTGTGCAGTTAGGGTAAATAAGTGGTAAAATTGGTATCTCTAAGAATCTTTCCAAACTTTTCAAGAAAAGTAGAGGGGGAGGCCCGACAGGCTGACAATAAACTCAAGAACCGTTGTCGATAACTGTAATTTCAAACGGTTATGGTCTGTACACTTCGTACTTTGAGTCTTTTGTCGTAACTACACGAAGGTAGCGTTACAATACATATATGTCAAATGTGGTCTTCACGCCAACCCTCCCCAGCCTCCCACCTTCCTGCATCTCTCTGTCTCTCTCTCTCTCATACCAAAGACCTAGAGAAAATCTTTTCGAAGTCTTATAGGCCCGTGACGTGGAATAATGTCAAAAATTAATGAGATGAAATATCAAGTAGTCTTGACCCAGTTCAAAGACCGAAAAACTCTTGCCGTTGTGAACTCAACTCTCCGCGAGTGAAGTGAGCCAGCGCCCCTTCAAATTCTTGCGATTTTGGAAAGGGAGGAAGAAACTGTGAGGGGAGCCCTCAATTTGAGTTTCGCAGAAAAACTGCTGAGAAAGAAACCTAACGACTGACAAAGAAAAGGCAATCCACTCCAATTCTTTACTACTATAAATACACAACACAATAGAAGCATTCTTTAAAATGAAGGCTACAGCGTCACAACAGTTCCTTATATTAATGGAAGGGAGTTTTCGTAAGTAGGGTCTTATACAACAAAAAATCTCCGATATAATTGACAAAACCGTGCAACACGTTCATTGAATTTGGAGCAACACAGCTTCCCCCTCCCCTCCCAATTACCCCCACTCCTGCATCCACATCGCCGATAGCTTCATTCATAACTAGCCCTCCTCGAAATCGAGTTACCGGGCGGCTATGTATAGAACGACGTGACCTCACGAAACATACGCTCGGGCGTCAGAACGTCAACACTCACACATTGCTCCCAGTTCTGGTTGAATGAGTGCGTGAGACCCTTGCTCAATCGGTCGCAGTCGTGGTACCAGAGACGGTGGTTTCAAGTGGGTGACGCTGGCGCAAAACGCAATAACCAGCAAGCTGTCTCATTATCTCATAATTACATCTGGAACAGGTTCACATGAGCCGTTCCTGATTTAGCACCCCGCCCGACCTCCGAGAAAAAATAGCACATCACATCGCCGAATGCCTTCGAACAGCTGTGTAATGGAGGCGAAGGCAAATTTGCATGATTTAACCGACCGCTCAAGCATTTCGTTAACCCGCATCAGGGAACTTGATTCGATCAACTTATTCCGCTTACTGGCGAGGAAAACAAGATCATGTCCTAGCAAAAAAGGGGAAGTAAGAAACGAAACATAGAAGGAAGTGCAAAAGGAAATGATCAGGATGGACACAATTTCACATTCCCTGGTTTCCCTTACCCACTAAGACGGCTCCAATGGGACGTTAACTTAGTGGGAAGCGCCACATTTTCGCAAAAACTCTCTATAAGTTGCCCTCAAACCATGTTCAACACTTAATCTCCCTATTCATGCTGCGTTTTACCTGCGGGCGTTGAGAAGTGTTGCCCACAATAGTGGAGCTCCGAAGTTTGCACGCCCAAGTTGTTTTATGGGAAATAAACCTTGCTAGTAAAACGCATTCCAGACGAAGGGCATCTCTAACAAGCCCCGATTCCGCGCCTGCATTTTTTGTTAGCCTTGAGCGCGTCACTGATAGCTGAAGCTACCCTCGACCCTCCGCAGCGGCAATCACGAGAGAACCATTCGTACGCAGTGTGTTGTCTCCCGAGCGAGAATCTCACCCGCAGAACAAACAGGAATCACTATGATCATAGGTGCGATAAGGAAGAGCCGGGGGTCTTCGAAGTGAAGGGGGTCTGCGGCTTGTCAGTGGTGCCAAAAGTGAAGGGGTCATCGACCGGGGGGGGGGGG
>JARK01001370.1:903670-916557 GCA_000688135.1 Ancylostoma ceylanicum
GGGGGGGGGGGGGGCTAATGTGGGTTACACTTTGCCTGCACGACTGTCCTAGTCAATGACAAGTAGTGGTCAACATGTCAAGACGTATCACACTCTGCTGGATAAACTCTCCTACCATGGATGAGCAGGAAGGTTTGAAAATTTCCGCGAGCGGTAATGTTTCGGGTCGCAACTGGGTAACCGAGAACTTCCATAGGCTGCATACCTGAGTAACCGAGAGCCTTTCAGAGGCCCTAGCTTCATTGAGATTATCCAGGTATCAAAATGTTAACACCCCTCAAATTTACCCATGGTTAATAGGGCGTCAACATGTTTACCCTGGGTAACCTCAGCTATGAATCCTTGTTCTGTTCAACTGCAGGGTGGATCACAAAGGCTCTTGCCGTTTTCATAAGCATACCAACATTTTAGTCGCAAAACTCTTTTACCCAGTGAGAAAACCAACGCTTCCCCGGTAAAGTTCATGAATACGGACGCCGGATGTGCAAGCGGAAGTCTTGTTTGTTATGAGTAAAGGGGAAAGATTGCAGATCGAAGCAGCTCCTAGCAAATGCCACATTACAACTCGTCCGAAGGGCTCAGTACGGCTCTAGGCCGACATTGCTGCACGCCAAGAGTGGTTGAGCTTTTTGCAGTGACGAATGTCCTTGAGCCATGACGGCAAGCTGTAGGGTATTGGTGGGTGTGTGTCATCGTGAAGGAAAAAGGGGCGTAACCCGTAGATTCTGATTGGCACATTCAGGCCGCCCGTCACACCCACCTGTTCGAACTCATGCCGCACAGAGCACGATTATACCATCTACATATTAAGGGATTGACAACGAGTTCAAAAATGGGAGTGATGGGTGGCCCGAATGCGCCAATCAGAATAGCCTGGGTACCCCCTTCTTTCCCTCATGATGATACACACTCGGTACTGGTTCAATGCATACATGTCACCGGTACTGGAGCACTGAACATAAGTTCGTTCCATCAGAGAGAGAGAGAGAGAGAGAGAGAGAGAGAGAGAGAGAGAGAGAGAGAGAGGAGCTGGAGAAACATGAGAGGAAGAAGAAAGAAAAATAGTGTGTGGTGCCTGTGGAGGCAGACGAAAAAGGCTGGCATTACGCACAACTACTCAACTGTCGTTGTTCTTGAAGCAGCCTATAGACAAAAAAGTTTCCATACCCGCAACCTCTAACAAAACTAACAACTGATCGATTGCATCAGGAATGATAAGCTGCCTAATTCTTTGATCACATTAGCACTAATCGTGATGCTGGCGAAGAAATTAATGGCAGCGAAATTGGAATGTTTTTTGTGCACGTGCCCGCACACCTTCGTAATTGCACGAATTCTTTTCGAAGTTCTTTCAAGTGGTGGAACGTAGTAGAAGAACCGGAATCAGAGGTGACATTTAAAGTTACAGGGAAAAACAAGGGTAGATGCACGTGGAGATAATTTCTAACGTGGAAGCACGATGATCACGAAACCGATGACGTGATGTGGACAGGGTAGGAAATGATCTTAGAGTGCATCGACATGGTGGGGACAACACTCAGAAGTTTTTGGTTCTAAGCTACTGGAGTTAAAAAGTTGCACGACCAGCAAATAAATAAATAAGTAAATATATCGCTAAATACAAACAATCACAATAACAAATAAACATTTCGTGCAGTATCCTTGTCATTTTATGCACTTAGTATATAATGTCCTAATTTGTCTCCAAACATTTAAAGTTTTTTGCAGCAGGAAGAGCATAGCTTAAAGAAAATTTACAACAAATGGTTAGAGGTTAGGCCTTGTAGGGGCTGGGGCCATGAAATCCTAAACTAAGTCTACCAAGAGTCTTGTTTTTACAATTTCTGCGTTTGATCATGTTCCACGCTTAATTCTCTCAGAAATGAGTGACACATCAATTTGGTATTGAATAGGTAGAAAAATAAATAGATGTGTAGGTAAATAAATACCGCCTTAGGGCAAAACTTGGTGGTGTGATACGAATAACTCCACAGGGGCATCAAAGTTTGGGGATAAGCCGCACTCCCGAGGAAGCTGCCTCCCCCTACCCCCATTTAGGACTTCCAGGGCTGGGATTGATAAAATGCTAACCATGTACACCAACGATGGCTAGCGTGAACGTCTGGTTATCCCATAGACTACCCAACGTTGAAAGACGCAGGACGCGAAAATTGGTTTGCTAACGTGGTTTCGCACGGTTTCGCGTACATGAATCATAGTCCAGATAGCCATTAAAACCCTCGTGTGGTGTTATATTCTCTGCTGGTCAGAAATTTCTTTGAAAAATTGCCCTTTGCAAGAGAGGTACATTTGAAAATTAGGGACACTCTAAAGAAGTTATCCAGATGAAAGAGATCAAAATTTATGTTATTAGAGAATTAATTCCCTCTGGGAATCATCTAAACGCAAGTTTGAAGAAAAGAAATCAAAATCGGCCCCCGAGAATGGGTCGCCAAATTTTTGAAATTACTTTACAATACAAATAAAAATCTTGTATCAGTTTATTTTTATTTGTTTATTTTTATTATTATTTTTTAAATATTGATTATTTATTATTTATTATTAAAATTAATATTTTTATTAATTTTATTTTCCGTCTGGGTCCCCAAAACGGCGGGGACCCCAAATTTTTTCCCACGCCCCCCTCCCGCCCACTTTCTGCGTCCGCCACTGGCCCACACCGATTCTAGGCGGGGAAGGAGCTAATCACTTACCTAGTTTTTCCTCTTCTAACAATGAAAACAGGTCAAATTGGATATGCATATTATATAAAATGTGTACAGTTGGAAATAGCAGCCGATCTAAGATGGCTATATTTGATTTTTCAGCTTTTTAGAAAAGCAATTTAAAAACATGAAATTCCAAAGGAAACGACAGAAGAAACCAAATTCCTCTTGAATCTCTGGGATGGTCGAGGTATTCCACGTAGAAAATTCCCATCCTCCTTTGAGGATCCGGCTCGCATAGCACATGCTATGCATATGAGTTTGTGATCTGATCCTTCATACAGGACACTCTGCGGGTAAAGGTTTCCTGGTGGATTCCTCAATTTCCAAAAGAAGAAAGAAATAGAAACTGGTAGAGAATTAAAGACAGCAAAGAAAAACTGTAGTGGACTAGCTACACTGCAAAACAATGCCTCCCGGGAGCGTTTAGAAGTCCCTACACAAGACCCCCGGAAAGTCGAGCATAAATGTGAACAGTGAATGCTGCAGCATACAGGTTAGCGCACATAAAATTCCACAGACAGTCCAATTAACAGTCCTCCAGATGATTGACGAGGTCGTCATACAAGCTGTGACAGCAACAGAGAGTCGCGGGCGTCGACGTACACGAATTGCAAGATTGATCCGCGGGCGATTCGGATTAGACACAGACAAGTGAACCGCCGGCAACGGTGAAATGTCCTAATTTGTCTCGCGGTGCATGATCAGAGGAGAACGGTTTGGAAGGAGAAACGATCATTATGCATAGGAATGCCACTCGATTCACATGGGTCGTATGTGCTCCGATGAGAGACGCCGCCGCGCGTGGAGGCGCGAGATGGCTGCGCAAGGTCAGCACGAAGGAGGCACTGTGCGGTCGTGACGAGGAGACGACGAGCGGGGGAGGGATGTATCAATCTCCCGAACTGAGATCGGGTGCTCATTTTCTATAGGAAATGAGCGCTCGTGAACGGGTAGCAGCCTGATCGGGTGCTCATTTTCTATTGAAAATGAGCGCCCGCTCTCAGTTCGGGAGATTGATACATCCCTCCCCGGGCCGGGCGACGACGGACCGCCAACGCAAACCCGCCGCAACCAGGTGAGTGCGCGCGGCGGACTGCAGCAGAACCCTTGAAGACGAGCAGCGGCGAACAAAGATCCCCGCCCGGCCGGAAGGACCCTCATTTACGGCGAGGGCGTGAAGTGTTCACGGACTACATCCTCAGTGGCTACACCCTCACTGGATGAGTACAGGGACTCTTTTTCACTACTATATTGGGATGGAATGCTGAATTTCTTCTGCCAAATTGGTGGCTGAGGTCAAAGGAGAGGAAAGATTACTTTGTGCTCGAAAATCAATATCATATATAGGTGACTTCAATCGCCTGGACCCGCGCGTACGCGACGCGACACTTGAGACCCAGCACTTTGATTGTCTGCGCATCCACACACTTCACCGCTGTCACTTTTGTCACCATCGCTCGAACCTTCTGAGCTAGGATTCACAAGACTATAACCAAGTAGGGCAATGATGGTTAGTGTGGTTACTTATCATATATACTACGTGATGCTAGGAGACGCATGAACTAAAAATTGGTTTGCGAACCTGGTTTTGCGAACCCAGTCATGCGTAAGCGAATCCTAACCCCTACTTCCTGTACCTGCACCAACCTGTCTAAACAGGTGCTGCAAGGCGTGTGCGCGGGCCTCAATCACTGAAATCTCGTGTACAAACAGAGTGGGAAAATCCTTTTCACCAGTTGTTCCGTAGGTATAGAACTCCAGGTTTTCATGTGTGTATGACAAAAACCAATGTGCCCATCCCTTTTCCAGAAATTGCTTCCGCCTTCGCATTATTTGACTTGTGCGCCGGCAGCCACGCCCGTTTCTGTATGACGGTGTCCGACAGAGCGTAGACACTGTGACAACAAGGAAACCCCCTCCTTCCTAACTCGCTGTTCTGGCGATTCCGTGAGATCTTTCCTATTGACCAATGACACACAACGATGGTGATTCAATACACCAGCAATAATCTGGAATAATGATAGTAGATTCTTTGCTTTAGCTGGTTACCTTCATCCTAGCATGAGCTGTCCAAAAGTCCCTTTAAAATAGGGAACATGCAACAAAATGTCAATAAATGATGCCCCATTATTAGAACTCGATATGTATGTGAAAGTAAGTTGAAAAGTTTCCGGAATGGCCACAAAAATTCGTTGTTTTTCATTTGCTGCGATACTGTGTTTTTTCATCCTCCTTATGGATTGACCGTGAATGTCAGTTTTCTCTGACGAAGAGCCTTCCTTTGGCAGGTCTCTCAAGTCATGCAACCTTGGCTACACGAGAAACAAATTCTGATAGGGTGAAGAATTAATCTTAATTGCGTGCTGTTGTTTTGAAGATATTTGAACAATCCTTCGCAGGAAAAGAATCAAAATCAGAAGAGGGATCGGACCAAGGGTGTTGAGTTTCGACAGAATGGAGCTTTAAAAAAATAATAATTGGACTCTGTCTGCATTGTTTCCACGGTCGTTCCGGAAACTTTCAAATCCACCCTTGGAAGAGTTCAGCTCATTTACTGTTTTCATGACAAATCTTCTCGACATCCGCATTTCGAGCTTTTCCCATGCTAGTGTTCACGGTTTGTGATAAGTGCACGAAATCTACAGTAGGTGTACATGGCGGATAGCTGTCGCGGATCCCGAGTTATCGCCGATTTTTCATTTTCTAAACAGATTCAATTTCTAAGAGAAATTATTCAACCAGCTTTTCTTCAGTTCCTTGTAAAAGTTGTGGGAGGATAAAAGGATAAGGTGGTTGGCGTTGATCAATCCCGTCACGTGGGATGCGCCAGACATTCGACTTTATCTGAGCATCGTAGAGGGGTTGAATGCGTATTTGCCCTATACAGTGACTTGCGTGGGGCATCCGTTGAACCAAGTCCGTGCTTTATCCTCCTGGACTCCTCTGGTGCCAATTTATCGACCCCGGAGGGATGGACGGCTTGGTTGGCCGCGGGCGCGATCGAACCATCAACCGTGTGCGTGCGCAGCGAGCCTCTTACCACTGCGCCACAAGCGCCCTTAAAATATGGAACAAAAGAAGATACCATAACAAAATTCTCCTACCAGTCTTATCCCACGATACCCAATCATCTACTATGAGTCTTCGAAAACCCTTGAATTCGTCAAACAAGGCATGCCTCTACGGGACAACCCCATATTTGCGTAAGAAAAGCGTGGCTTGCATCGGATTTGCATGAGATGTGCACCGGTTCTGGGCGCATGCACGGCATCCGTTAAAAAAATCGGACAGTTGCATCTGGAGACTGAAGTCTGCACGAGATAAACCTCGCAGATCACCTGATTTCGTTCACGGACATGCAAGTGTCATGTCACATGCCTACCCAAACAAACGTTCGGAACTTCCGCAGGTGACCCGGCGGTAGGTCCAAGGGTGGCTCCGCGGAAGTTCTGAAAGTTTGTCTGTGATGTTGATCGTCGTAGTGTAGATCAGAGAGCAACAAATACCATGATTTTCTTCTACTAGCCAAATTAATAAGTGAATTCTGGACAATATCTTTGTAGAAAAAGAGCTACTAAGGCACCAATACTAGCAGGCGAAAACGAGCCGGAAAAAGTAATGGATAGATATGAACCAGCCTCCTAAATTAAGTGTTCATGAAGGTATTCTGCAGTACAGAATCAGCAAATCTAAAGCAAGATTGGCAGTTAGTTGAGCATTGACAATAAGGACTGTGGAGTGACACGAATTTTTTTAGTTGCTTTTTTTTACTAGTACAATTCCTAGCGATAAGGAAAGAACGACGTAGCACCCCAACGAATTGGAATTGCAAGTGCACATATGTGTCCACGAGGAAGCTCATCGAATACATTATATAGGTGTCATCCCATATGGCATCCAGGAAACGGGCAAGAAGAACTCTTCAACAAGTTTCCGCCAAGACGTGCAACCGCTAAAGTTTTCTTACATGTTCGTAGTTTATTTAGGATTCTCTCTGTCCTTCCACAATTGCAACTGTGGTGGTTGCAGCGTGGAACCGGTGGAGAGAGTGGATTTTGAGGAAAAAGCAGTTCAAGAGTGCGAAAAGAACTGCAAGATGCGGAAGTGCACCGGAATGATGGATCCCTTCCGTGGTTGTGGGTACATTCAAGGAAATGATTGAAATCAGGTGACAGGAAGTGTTGCGGAACTGTTCCCGTTGGGAACCTCTTGCAAAGAGATTACGTTTAGTAATAGTTTTCATGTTCGATCGTCTTTAAACCTATGCATTTCTTCCCACTTTCAGGCCTCTGATGACGTCTGTTGCGTGAAACGCTAGGCTATTAATAAAGTTCCATCATAACAACTTGCTACAGCAGAAGAAACTTTAACTAATTACGTCACCTGTTCTCGACGCCAAATTTAAACGACTATTTCTTTGTGAACGATCTTTGAAATCGCTCTAGCGAATTCCTAAGTGACTACTGAAGATTGATATCCGGTTCTGAGTAAGGAGACAATAGTTCACATACATATTCGGTTCTCATACAATCTCCTTGGAACCCCACGAGGCCCCAGATATGTACTCCACGAGAAGTATAGCACCATCTGGGCTGGGATTTATGAAACGCTAACCACGCTAGCCATGGGCAAGCTAAGGTGGTTAGCGTCAGTTCATTCATTCATGGCACGGGGTAGCGCAAACCTAGGTTTTCTTTGGAGGAAATAGTGAAAAATATAATATTGCTCGTGTTCATTTTGATTTGACCGCTATTCTGGAAACTTTTCAACCCACTTCCGCAGCTTCGCGCTATGTTGAGATGGGTCTCGGTTGAAAATCGAAGCATCTGGGTCCACCAACTGTTTTCTTGCTGTAATTAATTTCTCGGATGAACAATTCGCTCATGTAACTCTTCCGTGTTGATCTTTTTGTCCCTGCCTACATGCATCTACGAAATTTGACCGCGTTTCATCGACAAAATCATCAATGTTATTGGAACTAGACATAGGCATTTTCAACAAAACAAGCGAGAAAAACATGGTCAGGTGAACCTGTCACGTTGAAAGTAGAAATAAACGGCCGGTCTTTGGACGACAGCATCATTTTTTATAAGCAGTGTAACCTTGCTGGCATCTAACACGTCGTCAAATTTCTCATTACACTCACATAAATGGGGTTGAGTTGGATAAGTTTCAAATGAAATAACATCGTTTCTACGGGGTCAAAGCTGCCACCATAAATTAAGATTGCAATGCTTAGAAGTTGTTTTGACTGCCATTGTTCTGACAGTTTCCCGATGTATTGCGTCAATGTTTCCACAATGTCAATGAAAAAAAACTTCCACGGAGCGTTTTTTTTCTCTGTAGTAACACTGTATTCCTAGCAGCAACATCCGACATCGACAGGAAACACACTAGTCATCGTGAAACAAGGAAAAACTGCATCGCCACCTGAAGCGCTTATGAGCGGAGAATACTCTGTGGGGGTATGATGGTCAGAAGCTTTATCTTCCATTTTACACCTTCCGTTATATGCGTGAGGCCTTTTTGGCCCTTTCGTTTTACGCTTTACGTTCTCCAAGATATGGGTAGTAAACAGAACTTCAAGGGGAAGCGCAGCAAAAAGATTATAGAAGCTTTTCTTGAAACGATGGTGGGCAGAAGTTAGCAAGAGCACCCTTGTTGGAAAAGGCAAATTCTTCCAAAAAAAATCATCCTTCCTCATTGACGTACAATTTAGAAAGTTGGACATGCATGATGTTTTGAGGAAACCATTGAAAATTGCGTTTATAAAGTAATTTTGTGTCAAGAGTCGAACATTGTGTGAAAAATTCCACTTTTTATCTTACTGAAGTTTTTGTGCTTCTGTTTTCGTTTTCGGTTCCCTTCGATTTAGAGAAGTTGGAAAAGGACGATTCGGAGAAGTCGGGAAAAGGAAATCCTAACTTAGATTGGAAAAGGAAATCCTAACTTCGAATCTCATCTAGAGAATGGCCATGCTCATCAATGCAACAAATTGCCCCTAATTACTAGGGTCCAAATGATCCGTTTCCCTAAATTTTCAAATGGAAAATCCAAATACAATACCGCGGTGTTCTCGCTTGAAGAATCCCAGTTAGTTCTCGATGTTACGTTCTTTTGTTTCATTAGTGCAAATTAGTTGAGAAAAACTGTAGAACAGAAAACGCCTGTTTAATTCGGAATTTATAGCCATAAGCCAGTCATGTATTTTAGATACTAGTCGCTTGATGTTGCCTTAGTAGGCGAATTTCTGTTTGGATTGGAGCATAATCGGAAAATTCGATAAAATTGATCAATAAATCGATACATCCGAATCGACAATACCTGCACAGAAGGATGCTCCGCCGGATTTGGGTGCGGTCTCATGCATCCGAGCTTCTTTCTTTGTCAGCTCGTTTACAGATATTTTCTTATCGTTTGAATTTGGCGCCACGCGCGTCGCCCACATTTTTGAAAAAAAGTTGTCGTAAGGGTGGCTATGTTTTATATCTACGTAGATAGGTCAATCGTTCAGTTACAGTTCCCAGGATCTATTTGGATTTTCGATATGTTCTATTCTAACAAAGTAATAAGAATGGAACGAAAATAATGCAACTCGGCGCACCGAATGTGCTCTTTCAAGGATAGCGCGCGTGCTTATGTACTTCTGAAGGAGTAGAGAATTGTTACATAACCTGTTCCCGCCCTTACTGCCTTTATCGACATTTCTTTTCAGAATTGGGCCAACAATTTCGGGAAGATGTTGTCCGTGAAAAGCGCGATTTATTAGGAAAACTGAAGTAATGTCTTATCCTGGAGCGCAGCAGTGAGGAAAAATTTCAAAAGCAGAGCTTCGACTTTTCTATACTACACATCTGAAAGGATCTGAATAAAAGATATGGCTAATAAGATTTTCAGGGAAGAAAATCAAAAGCAAGGGGCGGTGGAAAGAAGAAAGTAAAGAGGGAAAAGCAACTTTTATCTTGCATACAAAAAAAGCAAGACTTCATCTAACTTTACTGTAGACACGACACTCGATTAGCAAAGTGGATTGCTCCTTTGAGTCTTAAAGATCTGCCGGCTAGAAAGTACAGAAAAAAGCAGTTCAGCTGAGACGAAGGAGCATATTAAACGGAAACAAGGACAAGGTGCTGTTGTCTTGAAATCAATGTCACAGGACGTGCGACATTTGCAGTCTGCAACGCGACGTGCACTTTCGACGCAAATGGCTATCGCAGTCTGATCAGAAATCAGAACGATCACTCGAAAACACAGAGAGAAAGTTAATCGAATTATTGACTATACAAAAATACGATCGATACGAACGTCTCGTACGCAGACGCTGAGTATGTAGTAGTGATCTTGAGCTAGCTAAATTTGCCTTTAATTTTACAAGGTTTTCATGCCAAAGTCTCCATTGTCTCTGTCCCTTTGTCAATCGAGTAAGGGACAGAAGAATTTGGGCTTCAAAATGTAGTCCATGATAAATAAGTGCAAGTTCCAAATAACAATAAATTATACTACAGAAGAATTATAACGATTGACTTTTCCACAATAGTCCCGGTCTAGATGTATCAATGAGATTAGCCAGGATAAAAGTGTTAGCGCCAGTGTTAACGATGGGTAAATTTGGGTGGTGTTAATGGTGTTTGTTCTGGGAAATCTTCACAATGCATACGACCTCTGACCAAGAAAATCCTTAATATATTGAAGGCAAAGAATACAGGTCTAGAGAGGATTAACAGAAAAAATGTTCAGATTCACGTCTCCGTTTTTTTTTCAGAAATGAAATCGATGCTTGAGAAACGACCACCTCGGGGCTACTGCCTAGACGTGAGTTAGTGATAGAGGTAAGCCCACAATGCGGGGTAATCCTCTCCGTTCGACTGCCAAAATGCATCAAAATGCAGCAGGAAAACTGGGGAGGAAATATGTTTTAATTTCTGTATGGAATCGCCGGTACCTCAATCAAGGCGGTTGCGGCCTTGCATTTAGAATTGTATTCTCTCTAGTCACAAATGTAGCCAAGATTATTTGGTGTCTAAACTGTGAAGGGTCACATGTTGGCATTATATGAAGTCAACAAACGGTTTAGTGGTAATGAACATAGGCTATAAACTCTAAGGTAAATACTATAAAGGATGGTACACCACAATTAATGGGAAGTTTTACACAATTACTAGTGGTGGGATGGAGAAAATAGGCGTGTAGGAGGTGGGCATGAGCTAAAAGTATGGTCTCCTCCAGTTTAGGACGCGGATGGTTAAAATAATGAAACATCAATTATAACATTTGATAATAATAGTTCAAAAAGTATTATTAAAAAAACAACTAAAAATAAACGAATATAAGGTGGTTTATTTATTTATTTACTTTTTAGTTTATCTATTTTTCATTTTTGCTTATCTATTTTTAGGTATTTGAAAGAATTCGGTGCCCTTCCACCCCCCGCCCTCCCCCACCCCCTCTATGTCCACCACTGACAATTAAGCATTCCCCGCCATTCTAATCTAAAATAGAATGTTATGCAGAGAAAACTCTCAGGTGGTATTCGATAGCCTCGACCGAATAATTTCGAGAAAAATCTCGGTAACCATGACAAATCCACCAAGCTAGTTATGATTTCGGATAATCGTTTGAAAAACGTTCATTGAGTTCTCGCATTTTAATGAGAAGCTTCTGGAGTTTTCCGGAGAAGAACGGGAATTCTCCTTGAAGGAATTCCAAGAACTGAAAGATTGGAAAAGTTTAAAAGATCTAGGGTTCTGAGATCTATTCGGGAAAGTGACACGAGGAAAGCTATTTCTATAGAGGAAGTACGATTACCTCGTCAAAAATGAAAAGAAAAAGAACGTCATCTCAATTTCCCATCCTGCTCGACTTAACAAAACTTGTACATTTCAAGTAGAAAATAAAACAGATACCAAAGAAAGCAAAGTGTACGGAGCGCTTTATCCTGAAGGCTCGGTACGGCGGAGCTCCGCGATTCAAATGCTGGATGAATTGGCCTATCGCACTGATGGATCGCATGGCGTTTGAAAGTACAACGGGCTTCGCGACAAGAGGTACGCTGCGGAGCTGTGATTGGTCAATTCATACGCGTGTCGCGGCTCTATCCTCCAGAGGAAAGAGTAGCGCCTGGGAGAAATAAACAAATTTGCTGAGCCCGGGTTAGACCGAAGGATGATACTGGAGGAGACAAACTGTAAAGAAGTGGCACCGATGCCATTCTATGCGTCGAATTTGGAAAATCAAGCTGAATTTAAGGAGCATATGAGTGCAGCGCGGTCGCGTCGCGGCGCACCTTTTGACCGCCTCTCCGTACAACGTTCCATACCGAAATGTAAGTAGTCGATAATTGAGTGCTGCTTGATCCCTCAATCATAATATGCGTATTTTCTACGAGAGTATTTTAATAGTAATTAATAGTCTAGACAAGAATTCCCTAAATTTGTAACAAATGGGGAAAGTGGGGAGAATCGTGTATGGCTACGACTGCTAGTCGCAAACCCAACGAAGTACAACCTGAAGACGCGGGAGAAAGCGACGACGATCTCCGAAACGCACAAAACACGAAATGTGCAACGATGCGTAACTACATCGCTACGACATGATTGTGCCGATAGCAAAACGTGAAAGGCTTCTGCACCATTCATCGGGAAAAACCCGGAATTCTCCTTGTTCCCCGGGAAAGACTCATTGTTCCTGAATGGGAAGCAACTTTTGGGGGACATTTTAAGAAGAGCTGCAAATGAACGTGGCGTTAGCAGGTCGTGGCAAAATGGCATAGTACAAGAGTGGAAGAAGTGCTGATGAATGTGCGTGCGTTCCGACGTTCCGTGTCCTTCTCTGATATTAGCGCTCGAGAAACAGGTTCTCAATACGAAAATCATAGACAGCAACGCACATCAGCAGAGCCGCCACCGACCAGCCCGATGTCTCGATGAGACCAGCCCTCCTCGTCCTCGTGCTGCACATCTATGGCAATGCTCAGCTGCTGACGATCTCGACGACGTACCAGGCCGAAGATGTGGGACTGGCCACCAGTGAGCATCCTCAGTGCCGCGCTTGGAATTTGTGGTGGAAGACACAGGTGAGCGATGACGTTTCTGCTGATTTTCGTGCATTCGACGCGATCGATCAGAATTTTTCATAACGGGGTGGGGTGGGGGAGGGGGG
>JARK01001370.1:925843-938246 GCA_000688135.1 Ancylostoma ceylanicum
AAAAAAAAAAAAAAAAAAAAGAAACTAGGAAAACCATAGCTCAACATAGACATTGTTGTGATATGTTTGCGATATACAGTACTATGATTTTCATTGGAACTATTCAACTTTCTATATTGGAATGACCTTGTTTAGGTGATGTATCCTGTGACGTTCGTGCTGTTCTTAATCATTTATGGATTCGTCATCATACAAGGCGAGGAAAATAAGTGTGTATCTCAGTAAAATACTTCTAATGATGCTTGTTCTGGGACGCTCATTGTTTACAGAGTTCAGGTTGTTGTATGTATGAATGTAAATGAAAAATTGAACCGTTTCGGCTCCTCTTGCTTATAGACTTCGGCACTTTATTATTTTGAGAAATTCATAGCAGTGTATTTGAGTGAAACACAAACTTTTCTACAATGTGAAATTCCATCAGCTCTATCGGTAACCCTTCACCTTCTGACGCAACCGGCCAATCGGAGAGCTCGGTCGCGCTGTATTTTCCTTCACTGCTATCCACACCCCAGAATTTCTGTAGAGGTTTCGGTTCGGTGGTAAACGCAACGCTTCTGTCCCATGCAGTGCTCGGAAGTAGAGTACCATGCAGTGCTTGGTTTCTTTGCAGTTTTCATGCTCTTCCCCTAAATATAATGTATGATCGATTAAATCATTGAGAAGTCGCGTGTTCCTGAGTTCTTCCTTTAGAGGTAGACTATAAATTGTTCGTGTTGTAGTGCGACTAGAAACCTTCATGGATCAGATCTAATTCAAACAGCTTTTCACTTCATACATGAGTGGAGCTTCTGATCCTCTTCGGAGAAGTAATCTCTGACCTCAGCACCACATCCGGCAAAAACAGCTCCTTCGAACCCTAGCATTTGGCCATCATGACTGAGGTTACCCAGGGTAAACGTGTTGATGGATAGATTTGTTTGGTGTTAACACGTTTACCATAGGTAATCTCTGTGATGAATGCGGCTTCTGGATCAAACCAGAGAGAAAATTTCTCTGATTTTTCTACCCTCTCCAACTCGATTTGAAAAATACCAACGGTGAGGACGGGATAGCCCATAGTAACTGTGAGGGAAAAGCTTCTCGAGATCTTATTTGAAATCAAACATGTAGAAATCAAATTAAAACATGCATTGTTCCGCTCCCTCTAGAGAAACGTGGATTGTTCACCCGTGAAAATTCCGCTTGAGCAGGAGCAATCTCCAAGGAATTCCAGGCCCATTCATCCCAGTGATCCTCCTAAAAATTGTAAAATTCGTCCAAATTGTCGATGTTTTACCGAACACTTCTGAGAAATCTCCAGTCATCAACCCCTTGACTTGAATCGAATAAGATTTACATCCGTTTATACCTATTATACCTACACGTACCTTCACCTTCTAATCGTAAGATTTTTTTATCTAGTGATCAAGAACTTCTTAGTTCATCCTCAACCGGTTTACCTTTATTCATTTGTGCGTAGTTGTGCCACTTCTTACGTTGTGTTGCCTCAAGCACCGATTTCACCCTTTGCCCTACTCGTAGCGCATATAAGAGAAATTAATAGAATAAATTTGTATGATTTGCTATATTGAGCTGTCTTCTCACAACCGCAGGGTCACAGCGAACGTCTCATAGCTTGCCCCCAATGAAAACCACCCCTGCCACTTCCAGTAAACAAGCCGAATGAGCCCCAGCTGCGCGGCGGGAAGTTACACAAAAGACGGAGCCATCCACGCCGTTCCTGAGAGAAATTCAAACTCAGAGTCCGACATGCACTTGTGTCGATCAATTGCTGGACGTTGTGACTGTAGCCGTCCTATGTTTGTACCAATTCGCCTATCTTCGTCGATCATCGCTGCTCGTTGTGAGCGTAAATGTCGAGGCAAAAGAAGGCTGGGAACGTTGCCAGAGGAGAAATTCAAACTTTGTATAGGGTAATTTCTAAACTTCCGACCGAATAATGCATTAATAAGTTGAATATTCGTATTACCAAAAAACGAATAAGTTTATCTCTCGGGAAGTGATAATGGGCAGTCAGGGTCTTCACTTTTTTCAACAATCGACTGTGTTGGGTCGGATTTTGAATTTATGACCACATTTTAAGTTCAATCCCGAGAATGATGATTTCTGTATAGTTTCGAACTTTGGATTTGACCTCTTAGGTGTGAAAATAGGAATGCTAGCTCCCTGAAACAGTGGTTTTCATGAAGTGAAGTATGATTGGTGAAATGAACCTCGCATGTGTAGGAGAACCATGGTTGGCGTCGGATTCACATGTATTATGCGCCGGTTCCAAGCACTTGCATGACATTCGCATCAGGATTACGTTGCTTGTACTAGAACACCGAATCTCCATGGAGTTGAACATATTATCCGCAATGCCTAACTCCGTCTGTGAACATGGTTGAATCCATGCAGTAATCCTAAAGGGGCATAATACAATACGTTTGATGTCTAAGCTTGTTGAAATTATGCACATCTCATGCAAACTCCATGCGATTTCCGTCCACCTAACATCCACATCTCTTCGTGTCGACGTCGTTTCTCGAAGTCTTTAGAAGGTTTGCTCTGAAGTTACTTTATTTGACTCAACTTACGTATGCTTTGTTGTTTTGTCCCTGAAAATACGGCTCATTATTTCTCCGTGTTTATCCATCTACAGCGCATCTACAGTGCAGCCTATCATTCTCCGAACAAATCAAATGTATTGACATACTATACATAGTGGAGCGTATTTTCAAAAAGTTACATTTGTACATGTCATTGGCCGCACATATAATAATACAATTTTACCCATTTTCCCATTCTCCAGCTAGTTATTATTAACGAATTGACGGTATGAATTGAAGCCATGAGCGTTTCACGCATATTTCATGCATATTTCCTCTCAGCGTCGATTGGGAGAGTAGGGTATTGGAAGAAAAATTCGGTTTGCTTAACTGGTTTCGCTTCATTATGCGTAATGAATCTCACCCTAGGTTGCACGAAATTCGCACATTACTTCCATGGCGTACACTTGGTGGAAACTTGTTGCCTATCATTATTTTTCCATTTCGTAGAAAGTTGCTCGCAGTGAGAGTTTCCATATTGCTATTACCTTCGCGAGTCTTCACTTCGTTGCTGGTCGCTTAGAAACTTTTAGATTTTTGTGATCTTGACACCCATAATTTTAAAGACGAAGTAGTCAAAATAAAAACTGTAAATTCGAGTAATTTAAAGTTACTCTTGAAACAAACTAAAAAAAAATAAGATGTTGAGTGTGAGCCGACCCCAAATTTTGTAAAGTTTGCGAGCGAATCACCCTCCCGCAACTTGCAACCATCACTGAAATGTAGTAATATGCAGTATTTGAAATACTATGGCTTAGCGCATCAGCAGGGGATCGACGAGAGCTTTTGATATTTGCGAAGGCTTTATTTGCAAATCGGTCTTGTGGGAGGTTTGCGTAAAGCGGATTTCCATGTTCTTGTGATCTCCTCCATTGGTTCTTATATGGGCATTTATTGCTTTCCTCTCATCCCTTGGTTGTCTAGCTAGACACCAATTTTGTACTGCGGCTTTAAGAAAAAAATTCTGTCATCTGTTGAGAGATTGTCGTTACCTTATTTGCTATCCATTCTTTGAGATACTAGCCCGCCATAAATTGTAGTCGTGCAAGCTTATTAGGAATGCGAGCTTTTTTTGTCAGAAAGTCTATCGAATTTGTAAACAAATCCTTTCTTATTTTATTTGATACCATACAATTAATTTCTGATCACTTAACATTTCTTAACTGAGAATGCTTTCTGTGAACCTTGCAAATCATGGATCTTATAGCACGAAGAGAATAGTGGACGAAAACGAACACTATTGCAAGGGGCTGTGCTTCCAGACAACCCACTTCTGTCGCACATATGGCGGCAATCACCATTGTGACCCAGCTTATGTTTAGCGATAACAAAATCCCTTGCGTTGGGGTCACCTCGTTGCTATTCTCACCAGATCATCTGCGTTATTCATCCTTTTTACAACACCCACAACCTCGCCATCTCTTGCTCTTATTTATCTTTGTGTACGAGGAAGATAGGAGGAAGAAACCACGGATCATAAAGCCATGTTCAGCTCTGAATCTGGGGCTGAATATAAATCAACGAATTCAATTAATTTCATCCCTGTGTAATTAATTTACCATATTATCCGCGAAACTATTCATAAATTTGAATAGTAAGAGAAAGTAAATGAGAGAGGAGGGAGAAAGAAAGATAAGGCGCGGGTACCTACATATTGCTCTCTGTTTTTTGAACACTCAAATTTTCAACTTATTCAAAATCAGGTGTAGGATTCACCAGGTATGTAATACGTTATTTTTCCCCAATTTTATTGTGCTCAGTATCAAATTGGTGACAAGATGTGTACAGGATGATAAGAACAGATCAGGGAATGGATGCATCACTGAAATTACCCAGGGTGAATGTGTTGACGCCATGTCAACAATGGTTAAATTTTGTGATGTCGACACGTTTGCCCTGAGTAATCTAAATTATGCATGCAGCACCAAGTCGTTCCTGTATAAATGGGTAACAGTTTTTTTTTTATATTAGAAAGACATCTCTAACCACAGCGCACTAGTTTTATAGCAAAAAAAATTATCTGCAAGTTATAGGAGCAAGGAACTACTGGGCAGATACATGTTTTTGACAAAGATTCTTGGAAAATGACTCCTCATCGGTCGATAAAAAACATTTTCAGTCAGACTTTGCTCAAAAGCATTATTTTATCACCCCTTGATCACGAAAACGATACTCGTTTCGTACCATAGCCACGTTTTTGTAAGGGTATGGTAGGAAATGTCAATTTTTGCAAGGAATTGGCAGTAGGAAGCGGAATAATGCTGATATGACACTACTCCGCTCTTTCTTCTCTAACAAAAATTCATTTTTTTTTTTCTGCGGGGTCGTTAGAGGGTTGCTGAAACGGCTGAAAGCGAATAGCATATCCATTCAGTAACATAGTCCTAATTGTCTAGAGTACAACAAATATCGTTGCCATTTTCCAGCAAGAAACTGGCGTTTCATTTCGTTTTCTTCCAGTAATGCCACCCTTATCTTGCAAAATGGACTGCGGTTCAAAGCGAGCACGACTTTCATGGTCGGGCCGAAGAATAACCCCCTCAACAAGGTCAGGACGAGAACTGTTTCACGTCAAGTGATCCTATGGAGAGTCAGGTTCCATAATTCTACTCTCTCAATAATGAATAACATTCGGCAGCTCACCAGTCGTAAGCTGATACGGTCAGCCGAATATTGGACACTTACCTTCCGGGAGCATCAGGCCCTGGTTTCACAATGTGTGAAAAATTGCTATTCCTGGCCTTTTCCCAGGAATGGCAGCTCATTTTTAATCTGAGGTTGTCAATAATCTGAAATGGCTAAAGGCATCCTTCCTTTGGCTGTTTCCCCCGTGTTCGGAAACGCAGAAGCGCTGCGCGAACGGGTAGTGAGTGTACGTGGACGGGGTGAGCCACCAGCTGCAATGTTCGCCTATCATGAATTCTCGATTAGTCATAGTGCAGTGACTAACGAGGAAAATGCGTATACCTAATTGACAAAATACTTGCACCAACAGAAAGCATTTGATGTAAATAAAATGTCGTGGATTCTACTTACCAAAGCTCATTAATGGTAATATGGGCGCCAGAGGGGAAACGCACGGGCTAAAATAGACAAATGACCCCTCAGAGAGGCAGAATTCGCAGTAAACAGTCAATACGCACCACTGGCCTCATTGTCTGTATATATAAAAGTGAAAGTTTGTGTGTGTGTGTGTGTGTGTGTGTGTGTGTGTGTGTGTGTGTGTGTGTGTGTGTGTGTGTGTGTGTGTATGTATGTATGTATGTATGTATGTATGTATGTATGTATGTATGTATGTAGTGAATAGAAATCGCGGAGAGTGAACCGATCTGGACCAAATTTTGTATGCAGGTCTATGATGGGCCGGCGGAGGTTATAGGCTACTTTACGACGGGGAGTATTGATTGATTTATCGATTATATCGATTTTATTGATTTTTCGCTGTTTTTGCTCAGAAACCGGCGAAGACATGCCCACTAGGGTTTCTCAATACGCTGAACACGAATATGACAACCGTTTTGCACCAAATTATTGATTTATTGATTTTATCGATTTTTTCCAATTTTCGTTCGGGGACAGGCAAGGACGTGTCTAATAGGGTTCTCCAATGCGCTGAGTATGAATATGACAACCATTTTGGGTGCGAGTATCGATTTATTGATTTCACCGATTTTTTCCCCTTTGGCTCGGGGACGGGCAAGGACGTGTCTACTGGGGTTCTTCAGCGTGCAGAGTACGAATATGACAACCATTTCGGGCGCGGGTATAGATTTATTGATTTTATCGATTTTTCCACCTACACTCGGGGACGGGTGAGAACATGTCAGGTGGGGTTCTCCAATATGTCTAACACGAATATGACAACTATTTTGCAAGAAAGTATCGATCAGTTAGTTCTAACGGCTTTTTCACGTTCGAACAGGAAAAAAGGTTGACGAGACTATTTGACATGGAGACCACCGAAATGATGAGCACTTCAAATGGATGAATTTGTAACCTTATTAACCGCATCAGCGTGAAAAGCTCGGGGTAGTAAAAATCCCGGGCGGAGCCGGGTATGCCGTCTAGTTTTTACTAATTCTTGGGAAGCTATCGTTTCAACCCGGTAGTACAAAGTGTGTCAGTGTAGTGGGGAATAAGTTCGTGCGATTTTTCATGAGGATAGGAACCACCGTCCAACTTGTTGTTTATTTTTTCTCCAGAAATTGATCTGACGTTCCTTCGAAGGTTGTGCCGGCTTCTGCCGGATTAACCCATCGGAATCGATTCTAAGAAGGAAATTGTGGCCGGCATTGCATCGCTCATCTAATGCCATTGTCTCTTAAACGTATCGTGAGTTATATCTGAAAGTGAGAACTGTAATTATATAAGAGCTATTTTTATTGTGGACCATTTGATTTCTTTAACCACTTACTTCAAGGGAATGTGGTGATTCGAGCGGTTGAAAAGTCCTTTTAGTTAAGCGTTTAGCGGACCCCTCCCGATTGTAAAACAGTGGTTCAGTAGAAAAATTTTAATAGCATAAACAGTGTTCCAAAATGGTTTGTAAACGACTATTCGATGGCTTACGGCTTGAATACAAATAGCGGGGTCTATGAGCCTTCGTAAAATCATTTAGTCTATAGCTTGAAGTAATTAAAATGACCAACAGCTATAGCAGCACATCCTATGTAGATGTCAAGTAGTAGCTAGGTCACAATTGATAATGACGCCCAGCTATCTATATATAACCCTTATCGCTCTATCTTCTGCCTTTTTTTCTGAGACTCGAAATAATCGAAGGATGATAGCACATCTTTGCAGCTGCTTCCCTTTGAGATTTCCAAATTTCGGCATTCTCCTCGCGCCCGATCTCGGCTTTCGGCTTCCATGGAACATAGCCGCTCCTGCTTTGCCAAGACCTATTTCTACTGGTCAGTTTGTCCAATTCTATTTAGAATTCGGAGAACGACTACATTTACTAGTTTTTTCCTTACCTGGATGTATATCTGGATGATTTTTATGTACTGTTTTTTGATCCATGCGTTCCTGTCCAGGGAAAAGCCGAAATAGACTAAATATTACTCTTGTATCTTCACCACAATCCATCCATAATTGTATTCTAACGTGACCCTGGGAATGGATTCCGGGCCAAAACTGCACCGCAAAAAAATGGGTGTAGTGCGTTATACCTGGAGAGGGCGGCGCGGGCGGGCTCTATGATTGGTTGCTCGGGTGGATTCACCACTCGCAGAGCTCGGCCGCTCCGCCTTTTCAGGTATAACGCCCCACACCCCAAGAAAATGCACACATATGATCGTCAATTTTTTTAACCTGCCCGAATCTAAACATGTTCAGATGTTTCTGTTAAATTTCAGCGGCCGCACACATTATTGAGGTTACCCAGGGTAAACGTCTTTACACGCGCAAGTTTACCCATCGTTACCATGAGCGTGAACACGCTTACCGAGGGTAATCTCAATAATGCATCCAGGTCCAGCTGGATTGTCAATTTGGGTAAGTTTGGACAACACTTTCTGGTCGAACAAATATCGAACTCTGATAACTGTGCAGCACGAACGCAGCCGAAACGGCGTAATGCTTCGGGTAGAAACGCTAGCAGCAACGCTTCCCTGTTGCTGCCATCTCCCCCTCCATTGCTGCCGTTCTCGCCTTCATTGCTGCTCCTTGTAGCAGCTATGGAGGGGAGAATGGCAGCAACTGGGAACCGTTGCTGCTAGCGTTTCTACCCGAAGCATTACGCCGTTCGGGCTGCGTTCCTAGCTCACATTCACCAGAGAAAGCTAAGTGCAGGACTAGCAGGACTCGTGCCCCTGCACACGGTGAAGCTATCATTCTGTAGTTCATATTCTGACATAAATCTGAACTGTAAAGCCTGTTTCAAAAGCGACCATGGCCGTGTATTCGTGCCCAGTGTCTGCCTTTCTCGCTGTCTCCTACGAAAACCACACAATTGTATGCGTCATTTCTTATTTCTAACGTTTTTTTTTTTCAAACATATTCCGTAGTCAAGCAGGGAATAATGTCAATCAATTTGATTTCATTTCCACTCGATTTCTTTCCTATTCATGGATCCTACGTGTGTTTGGCAACATTGTCCACAACAGTTTCAATCATGGACAACACCGCTTCCCAGGGATATGGTCTGACTCCTATGGTACTTAAAGGCAGGGGCCCACCTCATATTCGTGTTCGAGCTATTAACACATTTCAAACCTCCTCAATGCGCTAATTCCAGCAATGCACTTGAAATGCCCCAAAATGGCCTTTAATCCCGTTTCTCGTGACGGGGTTTGTACCAGTTTGCTGGAGCAAATTTACGTGCAAAGACGTGTATCACTGTTGATCTTATCGATCGGACAGGCCAAGACGTGTTTACCCGACGTTGCTGCTGTGGCGGGCAGCCAGCACAGCTTGGAGCGAATCCCGCCCTGCTCCAAGGAGCGGGTACTTTGACCCTATCAAAAGCGGGGTTTCGTCAGTTCTGCGTTTTTTGCTTTACACTATTGGAATTAGCGTGGTGGGGAGGTCAAAGATCTGCTGATAGCGTTGACATGAAAAACGGAGTGGTCCCCCGACTTTAAAGTCTGCTCCGCAGCGGGATTTATGAACGATGCAACCTATCCGTCTTCTTAAGAGTATACCCAGACTTCGCCAGTTCAAAATGAATCAATATGAACTGGCGCTATAAGAGATAAGCATCGTGGAAATGATACGTATCGATCGCTACGTTACGTCATCATGGATCGCTGCCAAACGGAGCTCATCGCCTCTTTCGACTGGAGTCTCCTTCTTCACTTTGTCCATGTGGCGACAGCCGGCGGTCGTGGCGAAGTCTGGAGATACTCTAAAGTGGATGATTTTTTCAGGCGAAATCCGGTAGATACTATCCGGCTGATATGTACTCGTCAATAGCAGGAAACTGTGGTGATGACTTCGAATTTCATCTACCTTGTAATCAAGAAACACGTCCACCACTCTGGATGGACGGGAATCCGGAAATCCAGTAGGGAGCGTTCATGAATCACAACGCTATCGTGATGTTTACCACAACTAGCAATACACATCCACATAGAGCCACTCTTCATTTCAAACCCTTCCCGCGTCTGCATTCAAATTTCGCGCCGCCACGATCCACACGTCAATCGATACTACCGTAACACTAGCGTGCTTTGACCGACAGGCTTTGACCTGTTTATCATTGTTTATTGTTGTTGTTTACGTCATCTGGAACCTTGCCAAAGCTTGTTGTCTCCAGATATGTGACACTAGCAGTGCCATTACACTGACTGGTCCACATCCAGCCTTTTCAGCGCCACAGGGACCGCGCCGTGTAGATCAGAGCCGTATCGATTTTTTTCGCAACCGCTGGCAGAAGGGCCGCGCCGCCGCGCACCCCAGGCAGGCGTCGGACGCGACCCCGATTGCATCAATCGCCATTTGCCGCCGCCGTTCTGTTTTGGATGATCCTCCTCCGTTACGGTTAGAATTTCCATTGGAGTTGTTCGCGTGAGTACCGCCATCTTTGTCCTGGAAGACTTGCGTAAGTGTTTATACTAGTTTCTAGACCTTGGACTGGAAGTTTAGCTTGGCTAGGAGTGGTAGTTACTGATCTTCAGAAGTTCTAATTCAACTATCATCTCTTTCAGCGATATTCAAAGCTTTTAGCGGAAGTTTTTTCATTGGACTCCGATCTGATCACTAATCAGAAACAATAATGATAATAAAGGGGGACATCTGTTCTGACCGCACCCAGGACAGCTACATGGTAAAGTCGCAACAAAAGTGACATAAGTAGCGAAGTAAATTACGTACAAAAATGTAAGAAAATCGACGTATGACTTGAAAAATCAATGCGTATCTGTTACCTGTTAGTCGGGCCCTGTTCGTCAGGGAGTCAGAGTCACTCAAACGACTTACTTCCACTAAAATTGCCATTTGATTAGATTTGATTCGCACATAAGAGGATTGCTGTAGTATGGAAGCAGATACACATTCGAAACTACAAAAACTGGGTAAGGTAGGAGCAGATGTCCTCCGGACTGTCATTAAGTTCCTGCATAATTCGCTGCGGTCAGATTTGTTGTGCAAACTTTCTCCTACCTATCCTCGCTTAGGTGCGGCAAACAAATAGATCCTCTTCCAAACAAATTCCATGAGCATTAGTTGAAGTTAGACAGACAAATAGTTTGAGATAGTTCTCGAGGTCGTTTAATGACATTCAAAGGTCATGAAAGCCAGATTCAGCCAGCGGGACGAATCGGAGTCCAGCCGCTGTTTACAGAAACAGCCTGTAAACCAGAACAATTGTCCGTGACCTCGGCTCCTTTCGGTTGTTACTTCCTCAGAAATCTCCAGGTTATTTCGTTACCAAACGGCGAGGGTAAAGAGGCTCCCATTACCCAAGGATATGTGCCCGCTGGGTGCGAGTTATCCTGGGAAAAGGTGCTACTAAGCAGTCATTTGCTTGCTTAGCTATTCATGTCTAGGTGCTGCTCAATTCTTAAAGCCTTGTATATCACTGTATCTGTGAGTTTCAAACTTCACTTCAGTTTTCGGAACTAATTTAAACTCGTGATGAAGAACATGATGGAAGCAGATTCTTCGCAGTTTATTGTAGCCCAGTGGATAAGCGAGGAAATATGCAACTTTTCCCGGCAAAAACTCCAGCAGACCATTGTTCTCCGTAGTTTAGATAAGAGGGCAAGCAATTTCATTCAATCAAAATTAATTTTGAATAGTTCGATTACTTCTATCTACAGTGGATTCCAAACGGGCGCGACCGTGGCGCGGCGTTCTTGGGTAGAGACACAGTGGCACTGCATGCTCGCTTTGGTTGTCTGCTGCGCCGTGCCACTAGTGTTCTCTGCTGCTGGTAGAAGCAGATAACCAGAGCGAGCATGCACAGTCCCTGTGTCTCTGCACAAGAACGCCGCGCCGCGGTTCCGCCCCATGTTTACGGCCCTTTGCAATTCAAGTGTAGCTGAGGACCTCATTTTTGCGGCCATGGGTAAAAACAGCTTAGTGACTTCGTCGAATCCATAACAGCCTCCGCACTCCTTAGCAAAGGTAGAATCTCCTCAGGAGATAATGGTGGCGTGCGGGATACGGCTGCCTGTAAGCTCAGGAGCCGTTTCCTCTTCCTCTGTATACAATCGTTACGACACTCTTAGAGTCTTTTGAGGTTATAAATTGTGTGGATATTTGGTGTGCTGATCACGTGTTGCAACTTTATTTCGCAGCATGTCATTGTCACGAGAAGATTAGCATTTTCTTCTACTTCGTTGCGGTAACCTAACTGTAACCACACAAAAGTGACGCTAAGGTTCAAAATGACAGATTTGCATGATCATCACCAAGTAACTCCTGGAGGAAAGTTTGGTTGGAAGCTATGCCTACGAGTTTTTTGCGGCAGTATTAGCCGAGTAGTGACATGACCTCTACGAAAGGGCAATGAGCGCAGTTTTCTCCGTTCGCGTTGTCGAGGTCACCTGTTATCTTACGGAAGTCTGTTGCAAAGACTAGTAGCCAAAACGGGCCTTGATAGGAAGCTTTCTGATACGGACATCGTTCCCACCTGTAATCTCCACCTAACAAAGTAGGGAAACTCGAATGGGGAAGAGGGGGGGGGCAGCAATTCATGCCGATGTACAAGGTGGACATATGCCATAGCTTGCAGATACGCAGCTTGCCACGCCACACTCGCAGAAGTGGGTTGGACAGCGCAGGATCTCTATTTTCTGTGCTGCGGTATGGAGCCATCGGCCTTGTACATCTCGGCATGAATTGCTGCACCCCCCCCCCCCCCCCCCCCC
>JARK01001370.1:953824-963855 GCA_000688135.1 Ancylostoma ceylanicum
GGGGGGGGGGGGAAGCGGATGGGTTGTTCTATCCGCCTTTGTACGATATCCATCTTTTCCCTTTCCGTTGTTTCCGGTTCTGTTTCCAAAGCAAACTGTTCTTTTTTGTACTTATTTCTCTATTGTATGCTTGCTGATGATGGGTGCATTGCTAGAAACCTCGGTTTCGCCAACAGTTTGACTCAAGAAAATGATTTGAACAGGATTTGGACCGGCCGGACGAGTCCCACCGAAGGTCAAGTGTATTGATGTCTTCACAGTTTGGCTACATTTCGATGAGGTGGCATATAGAAAAGGAGGAGAACCATAGTGCACATGTCCAGTTTCAAGTTGTTGTCAAATAGTCACTAGGTTTTCCTAGATTTTGGATAGTATCTCTGTCACGAAATTTTTTTGGTCACATTGTTGGCCATGTTAACCACGGCTAGTCACAGTCACTACTACTCACGAGAAATCTACCTCGTTCACATTTCCGTAGGATAGTGAACCTTTTTCTCAATGTTTTTCTTTTGCAAATGGGGCAACACGGTATCGCTTTACTTCACCAGAAACAGTGATAGGATAGATGCGCATCCTAGTTGCTCTATTTGCTCACAGCACTCGCATTGTTGTCGGTTCCACTATGTTGGACAATTATCAGTTTGCTGCGACTTTAAAGTTTTGTAACAGTAGGCTACCTTTTATTCAGCATCCCTTGTTACTCTCTTAAAGAATTATGCGGTGAGCACTTGCGCTGATTAAATCTTCTTTAAATTCCGCGTTGCTGTTGAAGTGAATACGAAGGACTACACATATGAACTCCACCCTTCTTTTCAATTAATTGCCTATAGGTCGAAGAATTGGCGAAGATTCTGCTTCCGTCCGTTGACGTTGGAGTTGTGCTGACTCCTCTTGTGCCAGTAGGATGATTGCCGCGAATGCCGCGCGGTGTCGCACTTTTTGACGAGTTGCCACGGCGTTATCGGGAGCGTGCGCCGCGTGTGCGACGATTATTTCGCATTCGCACAATCGACCGTAGTGATTCCACCTTTGCATGCGCCATCAAACATTTTTTTGTTTCTACTTTCTTTACGCTCCTCATGTTTCAACCTTTTGTTTTTATCTAGTTGGTTTTGTGCACATTCCTCCTAATGGGCGGGCTGTAGAACTTTTCCATCCAAACTTCGAATTCCTGGAAGTTTTTCGAAGCTGTCACCAGGAAGCTACGGACATCTGTTAGAGAAATGATGTGGGATTAGCTCGAAGTTGAACTTTCGATCTAACATTGCTGTCAAGTTTTAGTCATATAATTGGTCAATTCTGTTTGGCTTGAATGGTTGGAACCACCTCATTCATTCGAACGTTGCTTCAAGTGGTTTTTTTTCCAATTTTTTTTTGTAGAGTTGCTTTGCAAACTTGAAATGCTCTTTGTTAAGTATCTGATTTTTCTTCTTTCCATTTTCTGACATAATGTCTGTGCTGAAGTCCCATGCCTTTCTCTTACGCGTCTTTTAGTGCTTTCCTAGAATCTAGGATAAAGTAATGCAAAGTAAAGTAAACTAAGTGTATCATAAGTAAAGATGAAGTAAATGTATCCGAAATAATAAGGAGTACGAGGAAATGAATACATGCAGTATTATCATTTAACTGATATCAATATCTTAGAGGGACAAGTCAAAATTCCTGTTTGCCAAAGTGACCCGGTTTTGTTGAATGATTTTGACAGTCGGTTTTTTTTCTCTTTTGAACAACGTCTTTTCTTTGTATCCCTTCCTCCTCACCAACATTAGTTGCTTTCTCTTGTTTTCGTTTTTCTTGATGAGATGCACATAAAATGTACGTTACTCCTATAAACTTTTTTTTTTCATTTCTTTCCAACAGTACTTGTTAGCCGGTATGACGAACATTCTCTTTTTTACGTTACACATCTGCAGGTCAGCTCATCTTACTTTTGTTTTCCGGAGGATTTCCTATTTTCTGGATAAGTTTTTGTCACACATGGACCAATGTAGTGACCAGCTTCTCATTGAAGCTTTCTACTGACTTGCTGTCTTATTTAATGCGGTCTGACGTTACTGATTCCTACTAGTACTGCTCATATCTCGACGTCTGAGTCTTGTTTTCTTTCTATAATCTGCTTCCCCTATCAAATAAAATTTTTCCAGTATTTCTGGTTGCAAAATACCATGACTGACATGGACATTGAGAACAATACGCCTCCACCTTCACAAATGAATGAGAACGGTGAGTCTTGGCTTGTATCTATCCGTTACATCACTTTTCCTTCTACTGCAAAAAAAAAAACTGAATACCTCTCGCTTCTTTAAGGAAATGGCCATGAACAGGAGTTTTCTGTGGAACTACCACCATCTACTGCCAAACAGGATGCTGCTGCTGTTGCACCTTCCGCTCCAGCAGCTACCACTGCAGCGCCGACTGTACATGCTGAAGCACTGGTAGCAATGCCTGTATTACAACAACATGGAGAGGTGAAAATGTAGAACATATAGGGCTTTCATTTGTTTTTTTAAATGTTTGTCTTAGAATTTTTGTCCACTATGTGGTCACCTGCTGGGTTTTCTTATCCAGTTTTCGAAATTTATTTCTGAATCGCTTGAATTTAGGTATTTGTTGGCCCAGGGTCGAAACGTGAAGCCCAGTTGTTGGGTTTGGGTCTAACGAAATTGAGTTCTAGAAGGAAGGACGACCTCCACTTGGCGAAACGCTATGCTATGGACGTCTCCATTAAACAGATTATGCTGCGTCAACAAAAAGCTCATCATGAGAACGTAAGGCACTCCCACATTGTTTGAATTCTTTACCATCATGGTAATGATTTCACCCAAAAGTGTAATCTCACTTCCTTTCAGCAACAGAAGCAAGCCATGTATGCTCAGGCACTTTCGCTTATGGCCCGTGTATATATCGGGTCGATCTCCTTTGAGGTTAGGGAAGAAATGATCAAAAAGGCTTTTGAGGTGTACGGACCCATCAAGAGCATCAATATGAGTTGGGATCCTACAACTGGTGTAAGTACCGTTTGTTTCCTTTTTCGTTGTTCTGAAAAACTTTGTCAAATCTCGTATTTTTAGCATCATAAAGGTTTTGCGTTCTTGGAATTCGACGTGCCAGAAGCAGCTCTTCTCGCGCAGGAGTCTATGAATGGACAACTTATGGGAGGAAGAAATCTGAAGGTAGTCATGAGCAGTAATAATAGTAGTTCACCAATGCTTCTGAAGCACAATGAATCTACAGTCTCCATGTTTCTCTTTTTAGCAGTTTTAGATGTAGCATTAACGCGCTCACTAACTTTTTTCAGGTTGGTAGACCTTCAAATATGCCTCAAGCGCAGCCGATTATCGAAATGGTTCAGCAAGACGCTAAGAAATACCACAGGTGATTATTTGTCCTTCTAAGACTAAAATATGATGTAACTTTTCAGTTGTAATGTAGAATCTCTTATTGATGTGTTTTTAGGCGTTCATTTTTCGTATCCGTCCTTCTAGTGGCGCCAACTGCTCTAAATACCTTTTTATGTTTTCCTGTGTTTAAAAACCCAATTTAACGATTATCATGTTTAGATCGACTAGCAGTCTCCAAGCGATTTCTTTTTATTTCATGCGTTTCGCTCAAAACTATGATATCTGTGCTTTTTTTAATTACAGAAAGTAAAGCTACATGTGAATGGGAAGCCTCGGGTTCGCTATCCGCTACAGTCCCCTTTTTACTAGTAGCGTCGAGTTTTTCACTATTTGCAGAATATTTTAAGCTAATAACGAGCATATCATATAAGAAATTTATAACCTTTTACAATTACAGAGTTTACGTGTCTTCAGTACACCCCGACTTGTCGGAGAGCGATCTCAAGAGTGTGTTCGAAGCGTTCGGGGAAGTGGTCAAATGCCAGCTGGCTCGACAGAGTGCCACCGGCAAAGGAAGTCATCGGTTCGCTTGATTTTTGTTATTCTTGATGGATTCTGTGTGCAGTTTTCCATCTGTTACAGTGGCTTCGGATACATTGAATTCAACAATGCTGCAGCAATGAATGAAGCTATCTCGGGAATGAATATGTTCGATCTGGGAGGACAATTTCTGAGGGTAATTTTGGTTACATTATTTCTGGAGTTTCTAATGACCACACTTAAAAAACGCTCATCTTATCTATAAGCACGACTCCTCCTCATATCAGTGAATGTAGTACTTAAATTTCGAGTTTACTTCTAGGTTGGACGCTGCATCACACCTCCGGAGGCTTTGACGTACTTATCTCCTCAAACGCAGGCTGCTTTGCCCACTGCAGCTGCGCAAGCTGCTGCGGCGGTTACGGCTAAAGTTATGGCCGCTGAGGCTTCTGGGGTGAGCCACATTTGATTTTTCAATGTCAATGTTTGAGATGCTTGCAATGTAGAAAATATTGCGTGTGAGGATGAGTCTAGCGGGTGCACAAGTCATCTCGTTTGTGACATCTGTAACATTATTTTTCTAGGCTGTAAAAAGTCAAGGATCTGGCTCTAATTCACCTCGTCCGATGAGTCCTGCACCGGGGACACCTCCTTTGCTGCAAGCCCCCAGGGTTGCTTGCCCATCTCCTCCAACAGTTGTTGCTCCAACTTTGTCACAACCTACGCTGGCCGTGCCGCCTCCTCCAGTTGCTGTAGCTACGCCACACTTGTACAATGTTGGTGAACTTTATTCCTCTTCTAGATTTGCCTCCAGATTTTTTTTTTGTTTTCGCGTTTTCGTCTCGATGGAATTTTTCCAGCCTCCATATACAATTTCATAGCTAAGTCTATGTGTTTTAAGCCTCCACCGGTAGCGCAAGTTCCTCCAGTTTCATATCCTCCAGCAGACTATGGGGTACCTCCACCACCGCTCAACGGATATCCACCTATGCCTCCCCCACTCAGCGTTGTTAGTTTCTTTCTTTAAACATTCTCTATATAAGTTTTTTTAGGAGTGAGTGAAAAGTCTTCAATAAAGTCTTTATAAAATTTACGGTGATTTCAGCCTCCAGTACCTCCTCCTCTTGCAACTCAACGTGGTTTTGGCGGATTCGCACATCCTCCAGCTCCCGTTCCAGGAGTGCCACCACCGATAGTCCCACCACCCACTCAAATCGGTGGTATTATGCCTCCTCCTCCACCACCTGCTGCGCGACCACAACCTGCCGCAGCTCCCAAGGGAGAGCGATCATTTGAAGAGAAGGTAAGCAGGCTTTTCTCTCTAGTCAGGACTTATTGGGCGATATTTCAACTTTACTTGGTAAGGTATCTTAACTTTCTCAGACATTCTTGTTATAGATGGAACGTATCTTGGAAAGAACAAAAGCCAAGCAAGAGGCGAAACTGGCTATGCCTGTGACGTTTGGAGCAATAGATCCACTGTTTGCACCGAAGGACCCTCTGGCAAACTCAGAAGAGCAGTCTGATGGTAAGGAAACTCGCGATCACAGCATGATTTTCGTTCACGAAAAATTGAACATTATGGCTGTTTTTATTATTCATTCCGATTTTTTGTGATAGATTGTTTGTAACTCTAAAAGTGTCGTTACAGGAACCCTCGCCATCACTGGAAAAGCAAATCAAGATGTTCAGAGTATGGCCTTGGCGCTGATTGGGGATAACACTTTGGCGCTCAAAGGACAAAAGGTGTGATCGTAGTCGTGTTTTTCTAGAATGTCATAGTTATTGTTCAAAAGTATTAGCTCCAGTGACTCTCCTTGCCCATAGTTTTCAAGTTTATAGTCCTAGTATACAAAAATTTTTTCCCATAGGCAATTGAAAAGGGGAGGCGGTTAAGACGTACACAGCGACGCGACCGCGCTGCGTGCATGTGCTTCTTAAGTCTAGGTTGCTCCTGCAAATTGAAACAATGATTGACAGCGGTGTCCACATCGTTGCAGTTTGTCGATTCTGAGCACCATTCGTCTATCCCCCACGAGCTTAGAAAGCTTGTCTTTTTCACCCCAGCGCTGCACGTGCCCTTGAAGGCCGCAGCCGCGACGCGCACATCAATCGACCAATCGCAGCTCAGAAGCGTACCACTTGTCACACAGCTGGGGAAAGGAATAAGCTAGGAATACCAACCATAGGGGATTTTTAATCTTGGCTTTTCATGCGATATCACCCGATCTAATGGTCCACGATTTTAATACTTTCTATTGTGGGCTTCCCTATGCTGTTTCCTTGTATATGTCGCGGAGTTTGCATTTGTTCCTATAAGATTACTCATGTAAAGGTTAAGTCGAAAAAAATTAAAGTAAGTAGATGATACGAATATGTTCTTCTAGAAAAGTGTGAAATTTCAGCATGCTGCACAAGGTGATGCAGCGGAACCACAGAAGAAGAAGAAACGAGTCGTAGAAGCGAAGAAGATCCAACCAAAGGTGAGCTTTTTCTTTTTTTAGTACTATTTTTTGCTTTACTGTTTTGAAGCCTTGTAAAGGTTTACCAGCAAGTCATGTTTAGCTAGTAAGTTTTATTTGTTACAGCTAAACACTGCACAAGCATTGGCAGCAGCTGCCAAGGCTGGAGAGCTTTCTGATGCCGTAATTAACGAACAGATGAATAGCGAAGATGCGACGCTTGCTTCACAAGAAGGCCTTGCTATTCGGTCAGTTGTTTTAGTGCTATCTCCTCGTACTTCTACCTCTCTTACTATCTCAGGACTTCTCTTACTATCTCAGGACTACCTTATTTTTTGCATTTTCAGGGGAAATGATGCCCGACACTTGTTAATGGCCAAGTTGATGCGCACGAATAGATCGACGGTTCTCGTCCTTCGCAATATGGTTAGTTTTTTTTTGTAACTTCATTGAATAAGGAGGAGGGATAGAGTATTTCAATTTCCTATTTTAAGGTAAGTCCCGATGAAATTGACGAGTACCTCGAAGAGGAAATCAAGGACGAGTGTTCCAAGTACGGGGAGGTTCAGGAGGTACGTTTTTTTGTATTGCTAATCGGTTGCAAGGTTGCATTGTTCTACTTCATATGAGTACTTCTTTTAGGTTGTCATAGCAAACGACCAAAATGCCGGTGTCGTGAAAATTTTCGTACGGTTTGCTGATCCTAAACAGGTAGGTGTTGCTGCTTTGAGGCCTGTCCCTACTCAAAATCTGCAGATGTCCAATTTTTTTCTCAGGTCGATGCTGCCCGTGCTGCCCTTGATAAACGATTTTTCGGAGGACATACCGTATCAGCAGAGATATACGATCAAGCAATGTTCGATCACAATGATCTCAGTGGTTAAGCAGGCATCGATTATTGAGTGTTGGATTAATTTGACATGCTTGTTTGTTATAATTATTCGTTGTTTTCCCAGTTTTTGTGCAAATACGGATCTGTTAGGAGTATGTTATATATAGTTGTTTTGACTCACAATCTCTCTGTTGTCATGAAGTGGAGCGTAGTCGTTATGATACCCTGCGCGATTTTGCTCTGAGTTCCTATAGATGTGATGTTCTTCAAATGTTCCTGGTTTGTCTGGGGTACTCATATGCTGTATAAAGTTTTGTTCAAAATTATGATGATATTTCAATGACAAGTGGGACTGAGCATCGTTAGAGCTCGTTATCGTTGAGAATATTTACATGTTGAGAAGATTTTTTCGCACTATTCAAGCTTTGCCCTTTCACTGAAATTTGGTCGGAGATTCTTGAAGATCGTCTACGGTGACTTGCACGTCAGAGGACGTGCTCGATGATATACTCGTCGTAGGATTTTTTTTTCTGAATTTCACTGGTGTTTCAATCAACAAGGAAGTTATTCTTTGATCATCTTCTCATGACTTCTCGTTTTTTTTTTTCATAATCATCTATGTATAACATTTTATCCATCTCAGCTAGACCTAAAGATGCGAAGCAGTTCTTGGCCCTTTCTGATAACTTCCAGTGAACTAGATTTCTCGAGCCGGTTACCAGACACGTACATACAGTGCCGGCCAAAATTATATAGCCTTTTCAATTTTCCTCCATAACCTCTGTCAACGCAAAGCTCGGCTTAAAGGCAGCACCCGCGGAAATCCTCGACTCGGAGCTGATGTGCGTGTGGTGAAGTACAGACTGAACACATCATAAATGTGAAATGAACACAAACAATAATGGCTTACCTGCAGAGAAAAACGAACTGACGTCGTGAACCCGCCTGACCGTGTTCACGCCTGTACGAGTTTTCCCCGGCTCGAAGCGCAAGGTAGAGCTATTGAGTTGCATGGCGTAGAGCAGTATATGTAGTGTAGTGTATGAAATACACACCATCCACAGGATTTGGTGGCGTTACGCGCGTATACCCTCAGCGGAAAACTCGTCCGCGCTGTGAACGCATGGAAAACAGCGCCTTCATTCCCCGTCTTCCGGCGTGTTTCACGCTGTTTCATCACTGCCTATGAGTTCATCGTCTCTGATAACCTCAGAATTCAGCGAAATCTCAAACATGAAAATTTCCGCGGGTGCTGCCTTTAACGTAAAGCCTCGAAGTTTGAATTTTTAACCTCAACGAATTTGGAGTCTCTACAACTATCATAAAGATTTGAACTCCAAGAATAAGAGACTCTAATTTTACGAATTTTTTTTTATTTTTTTTTAATTTTTAAGACTCTAATTTTGGCCGGTACTGTACCACCCGCGCGCGTCAGGCTTTGGTAACGCACTATGTAGAGGACCGCTGTTCCCGGTCTTTACCCAGGGAAGACACTTCAGATTTGATCTAAGATGACTAATACGGTGATAGAGCGAGTCAAGGCACTTTTTGAACCATGTTTGGCTGTTTCTTCCCAAGTTCAAAAGAGCAAAACGGTCTGACTCAACGTGTGTGGGTGGTAAGTGTCCGAAGACGTTTTGAGCCGACAGTAAACGGTGGAGCAAGAATTGCTAAGCTCCTAGTGACCGCGCTGCACGACCGCTGCAATCCTGCGTACAGAGGTGGCTACTGTAGCATTGCTTAGTGTTTTCTCATCGTATTCGATGGATTTAGGGGCACGTGTGGCGCAGTGGTAAGAGGTTCGATGCGCACGCTCATGGTCGATGGTTCGATCTCGCCCCGGCTAACCAAGCCGTCCTTTCTTCCGGGGTCGGTAAATTGGTACCAGAGGAGTCTGGGAGGATGAAGCACTGACTTGGTTCATCGGATGCCCCCCCCCCCCTCACAAGTCACAGGGCACATACGCATTCAACGCCTCTGTGATCCCAGATGAAGTCGAATGCGTGGCGCATCCCTCGTGACGGGATTGATCAACGCCGACCACTTTATCCTCATTTATTCGGCAGCGCAACATAACGATTCTAGCGCCTTACGCGGTCGCGCCACTGTTAGTGACCAACTCAGAAATTTCATCAGCCTTATCAGTGCTCATTCTACAGCGAAGGTCGGTTGTTACTGCATCGCTGGCGAAAGAGGAGGAGTTGAGCTCCGCGATTCTCAGGACTTGGACGGCTGAAATTCCAAAAAAAGTAACTTGGAAAACCAATATCATATTTAGATAATCAGTAACATATATTGAGCCAATTGTGTGGATGGTGCCTAGCAGGAGATGGCCAGTATTAGCCCTCTCCATTGTGCAGCGGCCTTGGCATTGTCACGGCTGATGTGATGCGTTCTTAGGGTTGCCGCAGCGCTGCTTCCCCTTTACGACGCCGGATGTTCTGTACAGTTTTAGTTTACTGGTCATTCTCTCGTCCTGCATGATGTGCATAAAGTTTCCTATGCCATGAAAAAATAAAGATGAAAATTTGATGTTTCAGGAGTCCCACTCGCATGCGCTACATCACAAGCAACGTGACACTCTGATTGTCTGCACATCCACATATTTGATTGATATCACCTTATTATTTCGCCGTTTATCCCATGTTTACTGTTTTAACCTGTCCAAACAACAGGTGAAGCGCGTGGCAGCGGGTCTACTCCGGCGAAGTCCCCTATAGGTGCTACTGCAGCGAAACGCCGCAGTTGCACCTATAGGGCTGGAGCGACAGATGGATGCACTTTTGCTTGGAACGGAGTAGAAGAATTATGGCGTTCGCATTCATAGAACGGAGGGGTGGGGGGGGGGGGGTGCGA
>JARK01001370.1:971187-991284 GCA_000688135.1 Ancylostoma ceylanicum
GGGGGGGGGGGGGGGGGGGGAAAGTGGGGTCCCCGCCGTTTTGGGGACCCAGATGAAAAATAAAATTAATGAAAATATTAATTATAATAATAAACAAATAAATGATAAAAACGATTCAAAAAATAATAATAAAAATAAGCAAATAAAAATGAACCACATAACACAAGATTTTCATTTGTATTGTGAAGTAATTTCAAAAAAATTGGCGACCCATTCTCGCCCCCTTCCCTCCCCTTCTGCGTCCGCCACCGGTTGCTAGTAGATCACATCGTGAGTGGAACACAAAAAATTATTGCGGAGACCATGTAACGTAGGCCATGGCCGCAGCTCCTTGATATGGACTTTAACGTAAACAACGCGCCAGCTTACACTGGCTAGTTCACTCGCACAAGCGCGCATAGCATTTGCGTGCCGAGACCCGCGAATGTCAAGGGGCGCGAATTCAAATGCGCGAAAAACAGCGCTTCATAGTTTTGGATTTCTCTCGCCTTTCACGCAATTTCGTGATTGGATATGGACTGTACGTCCATTCAACCCCCGAATTTGGAAAAGTCTCAAACATGGAGGTCTCCACGAATGCTGCCCTCATGCCCTCAAAACAAATGAACAGCCTATCTAAAGGCAAAGTGAAAAAATGAGAGTAAAAAAGAAAAACTCTGACCCGGCTCCCGTGAGCACTAAATCTGATCAAGTAGCAGATAATCCTGACAAGGTCATGGTCATTTGGGTCAGGTCCCCTTCGCCGTTGATAGTACCGCTGCACTGGCGAGTCGTATTGCGGTGCGCATTCCATGATGTGTGTTTTCGTGGTTGTTTACGCGACTGCCAGACGCATCGATCTTTTCCGCCCTTGCGAGTGCCTCGCCTCCGTCAAAGTATTGAGCAAATACCATATTCAGCGTATTGTTCTGTTGGTTGCACTATCAGCGCAATAAAAACCCACGCTCGAACTGATTTGAAAAAGTGTTAGTGTATAATAAGGCCCATTCACGCAGTGGATTAGCAAAACTACATACTTTATCCACAACGACTTCCATTCATACCGCTTCGTCGTCAGCTGCCGCCAGTATTTTCAGCGTTGACTTTCTCAGTGTCATATCACATGCTATGATGATCCTCCATTCGAGCAAGTGTTCCTTGGACTGCTGCTGCTGACTCAATGCAGCTGCTTTGACAGGCGTTAGAGGTTCTTTTTTATTCCTGTCTCGGCTAGACATGCCATCGCTCAATAGTCACAGTTGGTATTATTCAGGTTTTCTCGTGACCAACGACACTATTCTTGAGACCCTTCCCATTCGGCTTCCGCAATTTTACTTTGATTCATTGTTTTCTTTTCTCATTCAGATTTCCTTCCGCTTGAAATTCTGTGTCGATTAGTGCAATGTATTCTGCTTGTTTTTGTTGATTCTAATGGAAATCTTTCGAACTACTCCGAAACGCTGATTCCAATGATTACTGTCTGTTCTAAAAATCAGGGCAATTCTATGTTTAGCGTGTAGCTGCACAGGACGCATTTTGTTTCACGTCAAATAATGGGAGTTGAGCGCTATCGATAACTGGAAACATGTCAAAACATGTCTCGAATAAAACAACTGGCGATACCTCATTTTGGGAGCCTGCCTAGTGGCATGATTGGTGAAACAGATGGTAGGTAAAATCCTCCAAAGATATCTGTGGACTCGTCCTCCAGGACCCTGATTTGCTGCAACCCGTAGGTGCTTGATCGATAAAGTGAGCGCCTGCGAAATGTACAGTCGATTCGTTTCGACAATGATTTTGTCGCAACAGCGGCTCCATTGGCATTGGGTCAAGCGGCGCGGTAGGCTCAACAGCTGATCTCGGATGAGTGCGGCGTTTTCGTTGAGTTTTATCGCTTGTTTCTCTTTATAGTTGTTATAAGAACCAACGAGTGACGGCTTAGGAAGAAACAAGCGGTAGAACTTATGTATGTACACGGGATTGACCATAGGTCAGCTATTTGACTGACCGCGCTGCGTGCCCCAATGCCAATGGAGCCGCTGTTACCCAAACGCACTATCGAAGCGAATCGACTCTATAAATGACTTGATGGATCAAATAGACTGGATGTACTAACATATGCGGGTATATGCTGCTCCCTAAACATTCACCTCCTCCCCCTAGCTGTCAAAGAAATTTGGATATTCCCCCTTGCAGAGATGTTTTCATCGGGATCGTGAAGTACGCGGTTCACATACGGATGTCCCCAGAGGTCCAGACTCCCACTTCACATCACATTAGCGATCGTACATGAGTTCGATGATAACAGTGCAATGTGTGGATGTGCTCTGAATTTTCTGCCGACAGTGGACCCACTGTCTGGGACCAATCCGCGGTGGATCCACGCTTGCTCGCAATGCATCCGCATATGCCCATGGTAGTGAAACGGAGGACGCGTGCATAATTGAGATTACCCACGGTAGACCTGTTAACACCACACAGACTCGCCCATCGTTGACAGGGGCGTCAATACTTTCACCATGGGTAATCTTAATGATGCAGCCAGGTTACATCGCTCCCATGTATGCCATCAAATTGCAGGCAGTGCGAATGCCAGTTCAGAACTTCTGCATCAAGTCTTCGGCCCAGCTTTGCCCCCAAAACAACTTGCAGATAACTTTTCTAACTAGCAGATCGTTGTCAACAAGTTTGACATCATCATGCCATCCAGAAACAAGTTGTCAGCGAACTTCGGGTTAGCAAGTTTCAGATGCGATCGGAAACTTGTCCGTCTATTGCTTGTCAACGGGTTGTTTTCGGGGTTCTGATAGGAAACAAACAATGCGGTGCAGCGAGCGGGTTCGAATCCACTGGATTCCTATAGATTCACGATTTCAGCTGCAGTATAATCGCAAGTAAGCAGAGATATTTGGCATTTCTTTGTGATGACCGAGCGTTTTATCCAAGACACCCATCGCCTCTGAAACGAAACTTTTCGTGTCGCCTTTGAAAGATAAGCCTATAATCCGTCAAACCGAGACCACAAGGACATTTTTTGCTAAATCGCTTCCAAGCTAGGTTTCCATGGACAACAGACAATTCTGTCCATAGGCGACCATATTTGAGTATTGTGCATAAATCCGCAAAATTGGGCGTGCCATCCCGGTGCACTACCTGATACGCACTCAATTTGCGCGATTGATCGTCACACTAAATATCAGGTGATTTGCGAAATTTTTCTCGCACTGTTTGCGTCCAACTCATGTGTGCAGTTATAGAGAATGTCACCCGCTTTTACTTCTCGACTATTGCGGTTACTTCTTCAAAATCAGGTCTGAAAATCATCATGTTAATGCTTTGGCCGTGCTTCTTTCCGAGAGCTGTTGCATCTATGGGGACGTCAGGTTCGAATAGCATCACATCACTTGCTCATGGAGGCCACATGTAGTTTGTCTCAAAAACGACAGTAATTGACTTTTGTGCCCATGGTTCCAACATGTATACTAGCCAGCAATAATCGATTTCCTCCCTTCTTGAGTCGCTAAGTGTCGCATGCTTTTCCGAAATAGCTTTTCTGTATATTTTCTTTTCAAACACGTCTACGGACATTTACCACCCGCACGCACACTGTCAGGCCGTTGTGCTTTTTTGAAGTCGGGGAAAAAGAGCCAAACATAGTTCAAAAGATGCCCTTACTCATTTTAGCCCCTTATTGATTGTGATACATCAAAGATGAACTGTCCTTTGTGGGAAAAGTCCGGGAACAGCTGTTTTCTATACACTGTCCTACCGGGGCCTGACGCGCGCGGGTGATACGTGTCCGATAATCTTTCAAACATTTCCTCTGGTGAATCGAAGCGTACAGTAAGCTCTAAACGGCCGTAGAGAAGCGGTGAGACCGCGGCGGGGAGTTCTCGGGCAGAGACACCAGAGCCAGCATGCAGAGCCCCTGTGTCTCTGCCTAGGACCGCCGCGCCGCGATCCCGCTCCTTGTCTACAGCCATTTGGAGTTCACTGTATCTACAGTCGACTCGTTTCGACAGTGCGTTTGCTATGACAGTAGCTCTGGTGGCTTTGAGGCACGCAGTGCGATCGGTCAAACAGCTGACCACGGTCAGCCCAGTGTCTTCGGTGAGTTTTATCGTGTGGTTCCTCTTGTAGTTGTTTTCTCTTAAATATTTTTAGTAATAGTAATGATTTTAATGATCATATGTTTTTCTTAGTTCTCATAACAGCTAAACAAAGGAACAAGCGATAAAACTCATCAAAAACGTCGACATAATAATCTAATAATTTAAGCGTTCTCAAGAATACTCCATTGCAGTGTTGGTGAAAGGTAAAGACTAGCAGAGCTAATGATCTATTCGTTGAGGTAGATCTTTAGCTCCGTTAGTCTTTGTATCTTGTTTTGATTTTATAGTTCTGCTCCGATATCATGAGTCGTAGTATCCAATAATGAAGTTTTCAAAGTTTTCTAATTACTAGTGATAGAATTACTGAAGTGTTTTTCCTCCTATCAGTGAACAATAAGTCAGCTTCGTTGTGTAATCTCCTAGTTCTTTTTCCGGCTTATCTTATCAAACTATTTTTTGTCGGTATTATTCGTTGGTAGCGAGATCGTCAGCTCCCGTATGGGGCGTGTTTTGGTTCTATGGATTCGTTATTACACCCCACCACGATATTGAATGACGCTGTTTACTTTAGTTGTGTCCTGGGCAATTACAAAAACTTGGTGGTTCTTGCTTAATTTCGAACCTCTGAGATTGTCTGAAACTTTCATGATTAGACTTGGTTCGATTTTTGGCACGGTTCCGTGCTCTCGAAGTAAGCAAAGCACAGAAACAGTTCAGGAAGATTTTAAAAAATGAGATGAAACACTTTTTCGAGTAGCTTCCATGTTCTCTTATCGTAAAACCTGGGCATTTTCACAATTGACTTCAATTTTCTTATGCCATACAGGTTGTTAACTGCACACGTATTTACTCTAGGTTATGCGTTGCTTCCCGTTTTTTTTTCTTCAACTGGATCTCAGTCAAAATTTTGACTTTTTCGGAGTTAATTCATGCGTATGAGTCATCTCAGGTAATTGATGAATCAACCGGAAGAATTATCCGGCTCTTGTACCCTTTTTCACATCTAGAATTTCCCTATAAGTACGTTTTCCTTTTCCTATTTACTTCAGTGGTTCATGAGCGTAAGTCGTTGCTGCTGCTATCATTTCTTGGTAAACTTTAATTTTGAATTCTTTTCGTTCCGATTACGACCTTTTTCTTAAAACTACTTCTACAAAATCAAGTGAATCCTTCATGCATTCAGCTACTGTGTCCATGTCATATCTATTCATATGTAAGTGTTCACATGTGGGGACTTCTGCTTTGTACGTTTTTTGATTAATAACGATGTCTTGATATGTATTCCATATCGTTGTCATCTCAATCGAACTAGAAATGTCTGTCATTTCTGTTGAGTTATGCACGTTTCAGATGACGACAGCCGTGTCCGGTTGTAAATTTTGCGATATTGCCAACTACAAAAGAGATCTACATCTTAGGGAGTCAGATAAGGTATTGCTTTGATTGTTATATTAATTTATTTCCATTCTTATTTTGTTCCACAATTTACAAAATCTTCTACTACTATACATATTGCACTTTTCAAACCTAAGCTGGCCACTTTGTTGCTCCTTCCCTTTCTGAAGACTTCCTCCCTTCTTTCCTACTTGATTATCCCTTAGTATTACAATATCCGGCGAAGCTTTTACTTTTTTTTTTGCTGCTGGCTGCTGGAAGGGAGTGCTTCAACTCTTCCCATTGGTCATTTTGCCTCAAAACCGCTCTTTACCTTAGTACGGAATTCCTTTGATGAATGAAGCATTTGGAAAGAGAAATAGATAATGAAGAATTTCATCTCATCACTATCGTTTTCTGTTCTTTCACCCTTTATAATGGAGGTAATTGTGTCTTTATTGCGCTGTAAACAAGCGTGCCAAGTGCCATTACGCGGTTCTATTCCATGAACAATGTTCTCTTCGAGTGGTCATTAAAACGTCAGTCTCCAAATTTTCCGCGAAAATCGATAGTGAATGGCTCTTTGCGAGGGCTTTTCAGATGTCATAAATTTTACTCCACTGCCGTAAATTTGGCGTTGCCACGGAACCGTGTGACGATTGCGGCGTTAAAGAACAGTGATGAATAGAGTCGTACAAGATGAATTGTTCAGGCCGCGCCTTACCGTAATCTTTCTGGCGTGGAATATGGTGCTGGCCGGGCGCGCTACACAAAACACACTGAACCGGGCGTCAGCACCCCATTCGGACACCGGATGGTCTACCAACGATGTTATTGAACTATTCGCAGTGTTTTTGATCTACTGCACACCATTTATTGTTCTATGAAAGTCACTGAAGGAGAGTTCTGCATTTCTAATACAGGTTCGGCCAGGAACAATGAATAGTGTGCCTTCAAAAACAACAAGCATGGGAATGAATGTTTCTTCATGGTGATTCTTAATTGCAGCCCGACGTCTACACCGAGCAAGACGTCAGAAGGGTGTTGTGAGTTAGTCAAACTCGGATTGTAGCACAGAAGCAAGTACATCATGGACAGAACCATCAAGAATGCAATGTCCTGAATGCGAATATTATGTGAGGGTATACAGACGAGTGTGCATAGTGTCCATTTTTCGGCAACCTTCTCTAATCTTTCGAAGTACCTGCTCTACTACTAAGTACTTAAAACCGTCTTTGAGAAGGGACCCGAATTCGTAGTGAGGAGTGCTGGATCCTGCTCATGACTGCAGTGCCGCCGACAAAACTCAACTTGGACTATTCAGTTATCTATAATCACCCTTTTAGTCTGTGAACTTATTGTTCGGAAACAAATATTTATCACCCTCATGAATGCAATGCAGTAGCGCACGACTTTCTTGGTGTTAGATCTGCTAGTGTCAGCGTAACCTGGTGTCGGCAATGCTCTACCACATCGCATACTATATGTGGTAGTGTGAGTTTGGTATGTCTTCTTGCTTTGAGTGGACCATCTATGTAGTTATGTTATCATCTTCAAACTTCCCCTTCCATTCCTTAAAACACTAAGGAAGTTTTTCTTTCAAAAAGCAATGGTAGTAGCGAAATTGCTTTTATACCTCAAAGGAGCAAAGGAGTTTTATAGAGTACCTCAAAGTCTGTTTTATCGGGGAACGTAACGTCCTCGACTGTTGTTTTCACCCAAGTCTTTTCCACATACCGGACACTCGCCTTTCATTTTTGTTGTGCTGCAATTAAGAATCACCATCAACATTCATTCTCATGCTTGTTGTTTTTGAAGGCACACTATTCACTGTTTCTAGCCGAACCTGCATTAGAACTGCAGAACTCTCCTTCAATGACTTTTACAGAACAATAAATGGTGTGCAGTAGGTCAAAAACACTGCTAATAGTTTAAAAACATCATTGGTAGATCATCCAGTGTCCAAGTGGGGCGCTGACGCCCGGTTCAGTGTGTTTTGTGCAGCGCGCCCGGCCAGCACCATATTCCACGCCAGAAAGATTACGGTAAGGCGCGGCCTGAACAATTCATCTTGTTAGAGTCGTTAAAGGCAGGCATTTGGCCCAAATTATGTATTAAGGAGCGTATGCTTTGGGTAGTAAATCATCTGATCCGCGATGTAATTTGTGGTGCGTCAGTGTGCATGCTCCATGTAATTTTTGGGGCTTCGTCAGATTACACTTCGATATTTCATTGATGTTTGTCAATTTTTTTGTAGGAAAGTGCGTCTTGCAAAGCGAACTAACTCCCGTTCGCAATTGAAGCTGTTACTGTACGATCAAACTATTATTTTCTTAAGCGCATGAGCATTTTCGATTACCTTGTAACTCAATCACTATTAACTTGCATAGACAATTTCAAGCATCGTTTTGTGGGAAGAATCCGATGCTGTTCTCCTTCTTATTGTTAGAGATGATTCATCAAGGCATCAGAGCAGCTGCATAGAACGAGAACAAAAACGCATGGTTTCCGTTAACTGTTGGTTAGCTTCATTGACGTCATTGGTTTTTCTTTGCTTCGACTACATAACTTTACGGCTGGCTTGCTCGGTAACTGAAAATAATTGAGAGCTTACTGATTTTTCAAGATGCTATGGCACACACCTTCAATGATGGTTTGAAAATAGCGTTAGTAGTTGGCAAACGCCTGTGGTGTCATGTAGACGTTGAAGGTAGTCGTCCAAGACAACCGAGAGCTTCTTTTTTTTCGAACATGCACATATGCAATATGTTTATACAACGTCACGGAAACTCAAACGCAAATTCCCCGCCCAAAGGGCAACTAATCGTTTTTATACTTTCTTTTTACGCACGTGCAACTGAAGCCTTTTCAAGCTATGCATCTCTATTATCAGGTCACTAACAGGGAACTCCAACTGTCGAGGCCGCCGACTCCCCTCTGAAAGTCTGCCTCACCCCGTGACCGATACTAACTAGCTCTCTCGGTCAACGACGAAAGCTAGCGGCGAAATAACACCGTGTAAGGGGAGGGTGTGCTTGGTAGCTGAAGTTCTCTGTACACAGTGAATCCTGTGAAATTGAATAGCGTAAGAAACGTTAAAATGCGGCGACTACATTTCAAATCTAGATTAATGACTATGACTAATAATTTTCGAATATACGTAGACAATTGCTGGTTGGTTGAGAACTTGCATGTGATTGAATTTTATTAACGGTCTAGATGGGGAAATGAGCTATGGAGGGGAGTTGTGATTAACAGTGAGACTGGTTGGCAGTAAATGGTGAGAGCTTCTTTTACTGCAGTAAATATTTATTTACTTATATTTTTAGTTTACGGGGTGTTCCAAAATAACGTTCACATATTTTGAGCATGCTTGTGTTTTTGAGAACGTTTGTCAAACACCGTGATGCTAATGTGCTTAAGATGATCGCAGCAGTGCACCATCTGCAGTGGGGTGTATCTATACATTGTTCACAATGTTCTTCAGATGTTCGCACTGGGAGAGAACTAATGATTTCAGATTAATGAATCAGAGAGAGTGTGCAACACTTTTCCATTGAATCCATACATCTTCTTACGAATGTTTCAATCGGAATCTTTCTAGCAGATGTTCAACATCTTCATTGTTTTAACATCTACATTGTTGTGTATCATGGAATATGAAATCTATGAAGCCATTTAAAGTTCAGCTGTTGCTGCTGCTAGTGGTTTTCATCTTGCACACATTCAACATGAATGCATACGTATAACGTTGAAGAGTGTATTCACCTCTTTATAGAAGTGCAAACTCTATTTTGCGACAGCTGTTCTCAAATGGATGGAAAATACACAGTGTCTGGAAAATAGTATTTTTTAGCAAATTATCTATTTATGTTGTTCCAAGCAAAAACAATTTTCACTGTTGTGAATGTCCATCTTTTTTCAGTGCGTGGTTATTCGGGATATAAAGCCAAAGACACCACATCATTTCCTTGCCGTGAGCAAAGCCCATATAAACAGGCCGACGGATCTCACCGCTGCTGACATTCCTCTGCGTTAGTTTTTGACTATCACTTTCGTTTTTGACACAGACTTCGAGGGTTCGCTATGTTGAGGGAGGTTTTTTTTTTCATTCAACACGTTTATTTTCAGTAATGGATATGGAAAAGACGGGTAGAGAGTTTCTTCGAGCTGAGTTGAAAGCAAAAGGGGAGGCGGACACTGTCGAAGACATGCTTCGAGTAGGGTTCCATTGGCCACCGTTGATCACCGTCAACCATCTGCATATGCACATTTTATACCCGATCAAAGATGTGAGTTCGTGACTTCTGTAGAAACTTCATATCCCTTTGTAGTCGCCGAAGTTCTGCCTTTCAGCTCGGGTTCTTCTCCCGGGTGCTCACGTTCCGACCGGGGAAAATTTTCCGCACAACGAGTGAAGTTATCGAGGAGTTGAGAAAGTCTGCTAATATACCCGATCCTCTTCATGGTATGTGTTTAGTGTGAATTCTAGCAACAAGTTGGCTAATTTCTTGTGATTTTTCAAGGTAACCCTGCAAAGGATGATGAGCCAGAGGCACTCCCCGCACATGCTGTCGCCAATTAACAATGTCCCCTGCCGTCAGTTTTTCTGCTAATGATCCTTCGAGAGATTAATACTGCTACCATCATCATTCCTTTACTTTCATTATTGTATATACATATTGCTGTTGTGACGAAGCATATAACGAAATTTCACGTTTCAAAAGTTTTTCTTGCTGTAGCGTACATATGGTATTGATTGCTTATTTGAACTCTTTTTTTGATTTACGCAAATTTGCCAGAAATGTGCTATGCTTCAAGCATTGACATTGCACTTCGTACAGATAATTCATAACTGTTTGCCGAAGTATACTCAACGCTTTTCTCAGTGTTATGTTATATCCTCGAAAATATTGGTGCCTATGTGTTCGTATTTTTTCCAATTTCTTTCTATTTAATGTATCGAGTTGTACATATTAATGTATATTTCGAACCACGCTTTTATGTGCAGGTTCAGGGAAACTGAAGCAATCATCCAGAAATGTGACGCGCAGAAGCGCACATGAGCATAGCGCAGAGCGAAAACTGGAACCTGGCTCCACATTGAAAATTGTTGGTAAACCCTTTGACGTTGTTATGGTAAGCCGCTGGGAAAAGAACATGAGAGTAATGAATCTCTTATGAATGAATATAGCATATTTTGACGGCGACATAGGCCTGAAAGCCCACCTGTGCCAGATGTTTGCCCCCATTTCCTCAATCTAAAGCGAAAACGTGTTCCGAAATAGGCGCAAGGTAATGGCTTAGAATTAAGAGAGAATGGAGGGATAGCAAGTGGAGATTGACCAGGGGTGAATTAACATGATACGCTGCTTGATTACTACACGTCGAAAACAGAAATGCAATCAACTGAATGGAGTGGATTGGACACGGCTAATCGGTTTTGAAGAAGACTACGACATCTATTTCTATTTCTGGGAACATTGAATACTGCTAAACACTGAGAGGAATTGCCGCTTCACAACAGTGAAGATAATTTTCTGGAGGTGTTTTAAGTGACAACTGAGGAAACGCATTCAGGTGGAATGAAAAAAAAAAACGCCCCTCTAAGAGGGTATTTATGGTTGATGCGCGTCAAATTTGACGCGACGATATACAATGCAAAAGAGGGAGGAGAAGGGAATTCGTAGTGGAGCGAGAATGTTCCTGGTTTTGTCGTCGCGACAGCCGCGCGAACAAAACGCGTTTCTATTTCCGCCGCATCGAGACAACGCGAAAACTTCGAGAAATTAAAGGCCGACGCGTCAAATTTGACGCGCGTCAACCATAAATACCCTCAAAGGCAACGTCTCCGCTCCTTCAAGTCCAATTAAGGGTACGGATAGGTTTTAAGGCCTTTTCTTGCGACTTTAAAGCTTTCTTCAGAGGAACTGGTACAAGGTATTTTATTCAAAGTATTCTTCATCGTTAGCTACGGCTTCTCAGCATCTTCCAGGCAGCATACAGATTCCGCGTTGAAAATCCCTTGTCCGTTGATGCAATTTTCCAAATTTTGGCTTCTGTCTAAGAAGTGAGGTTCGGTCAGGCCTGGCGATGGACCGGAACAAAGTGACACTTGGAAGGATCAGTGTCTGGTGATTACGGCGGGTGGGGTAGGACCTCCCTAAAGCGCTCCGCTACTTTCATTGACGATTGTTGCAGCACGTGGCCAAGCATTCTCGTACTGCCATGGCACTTTGTCATCTCTATTGGGTGCGTTCGAGCTTCCATGGTCAGTTTGATTGCGTCAATTGTTACTGATAATACTCCCCAGTGATAGCTTCTTTACCCAGGGGTTAATCTCATAGTACAGGGAACTTCAAAAGGCCAGTTAGATACGGACCAGTGGCGCCAGAGTTGAAGAGAGTATTATATTAGAGCGCATGATCGAAACATTATCGGCCGAGGAGTGCTGCACACAGCGAGAATGGCACGCCGCACCGCCGCCCTAGTCCGTATCCAGCTGGCCGTTTGGAGTTCCTGTCGATCGCTCCAAGCTGATCCCACCACAGCGTCAGCTTCTTGCCATGATTATTCGGTTTGCCTTTGAAGTTGATGCATGGCTGTGGTCACGCCATGAAGTGAGAAAAAACTGTGTTGGACACTCTCTAGGCTTGAGTTCACATGGAACCCATTTCCCTTGCTTTTACATAATATCCATGACCTTGAAATCGCTTGCAGGGTCGCTTGCAAGATTCCTCCGAGCCCCTCTTGAATTTGCAATGAATCTTTCACTAGTAACGTCTCCAACTCATCGTCTTAGTAGATTACTGGCCTTCCTTTGCGTGCTTTGTCACTGGTTTCAAAATGGCCAATTCTGAAACGCCACGAACAGTACCCACCATGTTTTTATTAATGGAGTCTGTTCCCCATATGATTCACTTATGCCGCCAGCAATCGATGCCCATCAACTGCACTTTTTTCAAATTAAAAAAAAGCACTTCCCGCAAATTGTTGTTGGGACAAAGCGTGGTTAGAGCATCCACCCCTGGCTTTTCCGCATGCCCTAGAATCTTTGCCGTGGTATCACTTCAATCAGCACCCAAAATGACTGTTTTCTAGCACATGATGCATCTACAGGTTTATAGGCCGCACAACCATGTTTACGAAGTTTTGGCAAATTATTCAGAACCATAGTGATTTCAGATAGTCTGAAAACAGTGGCGGACGCAGGTCAAAATTGCATTACAGAATAAGAAAACATTGCATCGGTATATTTTTAACTGTTTATTTTTATTATTTTTTGGGAAAATTCTCAGGTAATCCGTATCGACAGTGTGTAGAAGTTCGTTGATTTGAGACAAAAGGCCTTTTCCCATGTTGCATTGCACTCTGTTAGTGGAGACATGTGTAATTTGTTCCTAACTGCATAGTGTTTTGAAAAGCTACGGCTGAGTATCTCCGAGTACATCTCGTTGAACGGAACTAACAATAAATTCATCTATCAACAATATAACAATAAGAATTGACAACGAATGTAACAACATGAAAAAGGAACAAAATCTGAACAAGTAACAACATATTTTTCAAAGTTATTGTGGTTTGCGACCACTTTGGCGCAACAAGTAATTTCTTAGACTCTTCTGTTGGTCTCGGAATGAACGTTGTCGATTCTTTCCTCTTACCTATAAATACTCCAATTGCAGGAATTGGGGGTCAATCCTAGATAATATCGCCTCAAAATTTCACTTCTTCAGATTTTTCTTCGAAAATTTTAGGCGTTTTCCTGTCAGTACGTGTACTTACAATCAACCCTAAGTTCATTGATACAGGAAGACAACCAACAAACCTTAGCTTTAACCATACTGAAGACCTTCTTCTTTGCAAGCTCACGATTCGTCCTACCAACATGTGGACCCTGCAAAGGGGTACAACTAAACAATGCAGCAGCAGAACGGAAAGCTATTTTGAATCTTAATAAGAACATGAATGCTAAACCGTAATGGAGAATTCGGAACAATATATCACGAAACAAAAAACAAAATGAACAAAAAATCAAGCAGGAGACTGACATTCTTTTTAGGCCGCCCAAACTTCTGATCCTCATCGCGCCCATCCTTGATGTCCGCCATACGTTCTTCCTTTGTTTGCTTTCGCTTCTTATGGAATTGTTCAATGTCTTTTAGCCGAGGCAAACCATCACCGTCACCACGTCTGTAAATACGAAGCTTACATTGAGGTGAAATCGGAATAAGAGCCATGTACAACAGGAAATACCTTTCCATCCGCTCTCCGAGCTCTTCTATTAATCTGACGTCATCATTCTTCCTGTTGTTTCCCAGTTGCTTTTTCAGTCGTTTCTCACCAATTAGCTTCTTCTTCAGTTGGTATATTCGGATTTGCTTGAACTCTTCCTGAAAAGTGAATGGGAGGCAGAGAATATGACTACCACAAAGAAGCACTTTGCAATGAAGCTATACCTGAGTAAGGATCCGATCAGTGCTAATCAATTCCGCTTTTTTCTTCGGGTCTTGCTCGCCTTCTCCTGACTGCTCTTTCGATGGGCCACTTTCTTCATGAGTCATCTACATGACAAGACATTGTGGTGAACAGTTGACTTTAGAAAGAAAAACACTTAAAACACACATTTGCATCGTTATCCGAACCAGCACCCTCATCCTCGTCCTCCTGCAATGAGACTGCATTATCTCAAATCGGGAATTTGGAAGAATGGACAGGAACTAATGTAATAACACTATGTGAAATTTTTTAAAATCAAAATCGACTTCAAAACATTTTCAGCAGGACCTTGCTATACTGAGAAGCGAATAACGTGTCAGATGCGTACGAACTCGAACATTCGAATTCGAATCAGTTGAAAATTTGGAATTTCGAAAAAGAGAGGATCGCACAATCTAGAGGGAGATGTGAAATCTAGATGTTTCTTTTCTCCGAATATTCAAAGTTTTTGAAATGATTCTCAAATTATCACTTTAATGAATAGAATTGTTCGATCTTCACTCAGTGAATTCCAAACGGTCGTAGACAAGGGTTGGAACCGCGACGGGGGCGCTCTGGTTGTCTGCTGCACCGAAGCAGCGGGACTGCTGGGCAGAGACACGGAGTAAACCGCGCCGCTGTCCGGCTCTTGCCTACGACCGTTTGAAATTCACTATATATCAGAATTGCAGCAACTGGAAAGAAACAAACCTCGTCCTCATCTTCATCTTCCTCTTCATCACCATCGTCAGTCTCCCATCCTTCATCATCCATTTCTTCGTCATCATCCTCATCATTTACTTCCTCCCATTCACCGCTTTCTTCAAGCTTCTTCTTTGCAGGTGGTCCGTCGTCATCGGAATCAACTTCGTCAGTATCGACATCTTAATGAAAACTAGCTAATGATTTCCCTAACTGACTCGATGAAAATCGAACATACCACTGATATCTATACTATCGTCACTGTCCTCTACGTCATCCACCTCCATTCCACCGTTTTCCTCTCGATGCTCCTCCAATATTTCTGCACCAGGCACGAATTCCGCCACTGCTGGCTTTGCAAAAGCAACAAATCTGCAACAATTAAGCAGATGCATGGAGGTGAAGCAGAAATAAACATTCTTACTCTTTCTCTTCTTCACCGTCGGTCGGTCGGCCGCGATCTTTCCTCGCCAGCAAACGTGGATTGACAGCACGGAACAGCGTTATGAGAGCTCGTGCTGCCATTGACACGTTTTTGTTCTTATAAGTTTTGTACTGCAATGATATAAACATATAAACAGCAAACAAATTGGCATCTGAAGGAAGTGAAAGTTCAACAGAACCTCAGCTAAATCTCTAAGTAACTCTTCAGTGGCGGCAAATGGACAGTTGGCAAGAATTTCTCGAATGGCGTTAATGCCTACGGTGATTGCTTCTGGGGAATTCCTGCAAATTAAAATCCTTGCGTAATACGCACATCGAAAATAAATAAAACAATAAATGAATAAAATAAGTAATAAATAAACAAATAAAACAAAATACGCAAAAACGTAACACTACAGAATTCTAGCCGGTAAAGGAACGTTATAGTTAGTAATGTGACGGAAACAAAAAAAAAAAAACAGGACTTACCTGTCCGTGACGAAGTTGTTCGCTATGGTACGGACGAGCTGTTCCACAGTATCCGGAGGAACCATTTCATGACAGGCTTGAGCTGCGTATAGAAGAATTCGGGTGACCTGAAGAATCTCGGAATTAATGGAAAAGATGTCATAAGAAACAATGCAAATCACATACATCTCTTTGCTTTGGCTGTAGATATCGATGCAAGTAAGAATAGAAGCTAAGCGTGTGCAGACGATGCACTCCTATTACGCGGGCACACAGCGCAATTCGAAAAAGCCGAACCTGCAGATAGGGAAATGAACAAGATATTGTTCGATTTGGAATTTGCCTACCTCATACTTGTCGATTTTCTTACTTTCGAGCATACGGAATAACTTATCAGCGAACTCCTGTGGGTCATACAACAACTGTATAGCCAGCAGGTTGCACTCCTTGCTTCGACCTTCTACAAAGTACGATAAATTAGACCTCTAGTGGTAACATTACTCGAGAATGGTAATATTACCTTTCTTGGCCTTTTTCTTTTTGTTTATAGCCTTTTTCGACCGCTCAAGATCCTTTGCTCTCTTCCTCGTCTTCTTTGCATGACGGAATGCAGTCATAACTTCCTTTATTGTTTTCCGTTCATCCTCGCTTTCACTTTCGTCATCACTAACATCACTTTCTCCATCCTCGTCCTTCTTCGATCCCAAGAAAAATTTCATAGCCGTGACCTGCAACAATCCCGATAAAGCGAAAGAAAAAACAGAGGATCAACTATGAGAAATTCACTGGGAGTAGCAGAACCAATGCTGATGCTGTAAAATCTCTTGGAATTGGTGTTAGAATAGAAAGCTTTTTTGACGATATCCACAACATCAACCACGATAAATTTCAGAAGTCGAGGCCCATTAGCACGCGCCTCACCATCTGTACGGGACAGAACACGAAGCAAGTGTATGAGACGATGGTGAACAAGAGTATTGGACGAGAGAAGAATGATATCAATGAATCGTGTGGATTTGCGTATAATAAGAGCGTTCCCTATCACGCGGTGCAGCTGTTTTCAGTGTTTTCAAAAAATAGGAGCAGAAATATCTATTAGTAGACGTAACAATTAATTGACTGCTTTTCAGCTGAACACGCTCTTAAAAGGAAGACATGTCGACTGAATTTTCATAAGAAACACCAGCTCTGGTGCCGTAATTCAGCGACTAGACTTAAATGATGATTAAAATGCATTTGGTGCTATTCTTACTGCTAATTCTCAGTGGGTATGCATCTAATTAGATATCAGCATCTTTTCTGAGGGACAAGACAACCCTCCTCCGAAATGCATACCTACTTCAACGCTCGTCAGTCAAGGATATATTGAAACGTGAGCATATTTCGGTTTTGAACTCACACCAAGGAATTTCTATTGGGAAAACTGGGACAATATAAGTATGTAAGTTAGACGAACATTTTAAATACGATTCCACAAATAAATGCTATTTCACGATGTCATCAAAGCCGCACCTGAATCTTTGGGACCTTATGGAAACACGCTTCCGCGATCACATTGGCACACTTAGCGTCACGCCAATACTTCTTCCGGAAAGCATCGATACAAATCAGTTGGGCTGCTCGTGCGACTATCGCACGGGAATCCTGAATGAGCAAGAAATTAAGGAATTTTCGCCAAACAACAAGTGAAACAGGAACATTAATTCAGCTAACCTTCATTTTCGCGAAACAGAAGTTCTGAATCTTCCCTAGTAACTTCATGTTTTTCTTCTGAGTGTATAATCGCTTTAATAATGACGAGATTGATCCAAGAATAAACTTTCTGAAAATTCCGTTTACTCAGATAAAAACAACTTCGGGGTAAACATGTAAAACCTGCCTCAATTGTTTGTCCTCAACCTTTACCAATTCGAAAAAGATATCTATGAACTCCATGGGATCCAGTAGGTCTTGATTCCGTAGCAACACTAGTGCTTTGCAGAATGACATTCTTACCTGAAAAAAAGTATTCACCTATTGAGCATCATTAGGCACAAATAATACGTATGACACAATATGCAGAAGTAACCCATACATGAGGGTCCAGGCCACATCCTTGTTCACGAAGGACAGTCACCATATGCGCAGAAAACTCCTTCGCCTGCTCTAAATAGATATGGAGAATGTGTATTGCCAAAAAAATTGAAGTTGAGAGAATGAAAACCAACCCGGGTAATGTTTGGCAAGTCCTGAGAGGAAGGTGATGGACTCCAGAAGAGGTTGAAGCTCCATTCTATGTTGCTGTGGTTGCAGGTGGAGAAGTTTCATCGTGTGAAGGTAGTGGTCAAACTGCTCCAGGAATTCCTTGAAAGTCATTATAGAAGTCGCAGGAGCAAGTCATTATAGAATTTAATAAAGTTGTTATTTAGTAACTTGGGAAATAAAACAAGAAAAGGCATTTGCGTATTTTAGTGGCCCCAACCCCAACGAAACGGACTTCTGTGAGAATTGAAGGATAAGCTGAAGATGCTGATCACAGATATTTTACTCATTTTGCACCGTAACTTGAGTTTGGTACGGGGCATCTCACAGGACCACAAGAAGAAAACGAAGAGTTAGTGATGACTAAAGAAATGAACTAACCTCTCTATAGGACTCTGGATCCTTCCTAATTATTTCCATCATTAGCCCAAGATTCCTTTCTGACATGGTATAACGGCTATTCCTGAGTGGAGCAGCCGCAGACGCCATGATCACTTGAAATGATTGGATATCAACAAGAATGAAATCAGGGGAAATGATGGGGATTGCCAATTTCAGAAGCTGGTAATAATAATGCACTTGAAGGAGAAACACACTCGTTTAAACCTGGATTGTGGAAAAAAGCCAACTGCAAAACAGATTACGAGCACTGAACTTTTGGGAAAAATTCCGTGCTCCAATCGGAAAGAGGAGTACCGAGGAAACTCGTACAGGTTTTGGTAAACTTCGCCGCGCGCGGACATTTTCTTGGATCCTTGCTCGCTGGAGGTACAATTCATGAATGGGTACTATTGTATCCTCTGTATATTTCGGGGTGTCGTGCGAGCGCACCGCCCGCCATGACGCGAGCTGGCGATCGATGCCCACCNAGGCAGCACTCACGGAAATTTTCATGTTTGAGATTCCGCTGAATTTTGGGGTTATCAGGGACGGTGAACTCATAGGCAATGATGAAACAGCGTGAAACACGCCGGAAGACGGGAAACTAAGGAGCTGTTTTCCATGTGTCCACAGCGCGGACGAGTTTTCCGCTGAGAGTATGCGCGCTCAACGCCACGAAATCTTGTGGATGGTGCGCATTCCATACACAACACCGTACACTATTCCATATACAACATGATTCATTGGGCTAGACCCTTCGTAGCATACCAAACCAATAGCGTTAACTGGAGCGGCGGACCCAAAATGGCCACGCTCGCGTTCGTGTCCACGGCAGTATCTCAGCAAGCAGGCGCTTATTCTTTGGGTTCAACTTACCGTTGTGATTTACTAGCAGCCGGCTACACGATTAGCGACTCAACTCAAAACTAAAAATTTCCGTGGGTGCTGCCTTCAACAACTGATGTCATTGCCTGAATTCGTAGGCGTAATTTAGGTGTGAAATCCTCCTGCGAATAGATGATGACTGGGACCACATTTTCGGCATTATGGAGCATCTGAGAGCACGTTAATCAAATCTGAACCAAAGAAGTATCATAAGAAACGCAGTGTGATATCCTCTGTATATTTCGGGGTGTCGTGCGAGCGCACCGCCCGCCATGACGCGAGCTGGCGATCGATGCCCACCTGTTGTCTGCTGGAGCGCTGCCAGCAATACTCCACACGTCATGCCACGTGGTGCACTCGTAAGACACCCCGAAATATACGCACTATACATGGAAATTAACGATTTCTCTCCAGTGAGCGATTGAAGACTCTCCTATATACGAAGAGCGAACGAGCAGCTGTGAGCCACAATCAGTACACACCATGACTAAGGTGGCGAAATTTATATGAAACTGAAAGTAATTAAGTTAGCAGGTTCAAGTTTGAGTACAACAACCAAGTACNTTCAGCGGCCCCACTGCCGACCCAATGTCAAAATCATGGATTTTTCTGAAAGCTTGCATACAGAGGTAATTCGAGGTGCTGATCACGAATATCATGGTCATTTCGCATGATAGTATCGAATTTATTGATTTTATCGATTTTTACCGAACTTGACTCATCTCTCACAATCTCGCTGAAACACTGCATGGAGGGGTATTTGGGGGTGTTGAACACGAATATTATAGCTGTTTTGCAAAATAACCTTGATTTGATTGACTTTCTCCTATTCTGCATGTATGGGGTGGTGTAGTTCCGAACTTTCCTGGAGGGTTCGCCTTCAAATCGGCTTTCTCGTGGTAAATGCTTATCGTATTTGTGATCAGCACCTTCAAAAACCCCTGTACGCAAGTTTTCAGGGAGATCCACGGGGAGAGTCAGAATTCGAAAAAATCGATAAAATCAATAAAATCGATACTATCATGCGAAATGAGTATGATATTCGTGATCAGCA
>JARK01001370.1:1004670-1029228 GCA_000688135.1 Ancylostoma ceylanicum
GGGGGGGGGGGGGGAAGGAGACGGCTTCAGAGATACGATAAGGGTGTGCCGGCGTCTAAATTGGGGAGAGACGGGTTCACCGTTGTGATGAGGGTGCGTCGGGGCGCAAAAGTGGGGCGACGTTTTGAGGCGAGTTTCACGATGTGATAAGGGTGTGCTAGCGTTCAGAGGTGTGGAATAGCCTTAAAAAATAGGGAAATGCACGGAAGCAGATGCAATCCTACGCAAGGGGGACGCCGGTATCTATTGTGGCTTTCTTTCCTACATGCTTTCCATCCTCCCCCACATCCTCCTCTCAGGGTAAAGCACGGGGCGCGATCTGCCATTCGAAAATATGAACCCCCCTTTTGCTTTCATCTGGGCGTGAGCCACGACCACAAGAAAGTATTTTACCGTGGTGCCTCCTACATATAAGATCGATCGATACTTGTGTGTAAGCTACAGTCTCAATTTTTGGATTTTTTTTTGCTGAGATGAAGAAGCCGCGGAACGTTATGGGAAGAGGTATTACACGAACTCCACGTGAGGTTAAAGGCAGCTCCTCACAACCCCACATCATTTGAACATATTTGGGCTGCTGAGCACATAGATGTACTTTAAATCTCGAAAAGACGTCGAAAACCCCGAAAAATACGGGTTCCTTTGGCCGAGAATTCCAAAATTCGCGGCCGGTTGTACGAGAGGCTTCATTCCGCAATGGAAGCTCACTGAGGGTACGGCATTGTTTTCCAACACGGAGATACTTGTTCTGTCTATAATAGCTGCCGCTGGGGAGTTCACTTCGATAAACTCCCTGAATTTCTCGCCGCTTCCTCCTTGTTTGCGGTCTGGGAAACTCGTCCGTGTCAACATCACATTTTGCCTTGAAAGTAGGGTTTTTGACCACTTTTTTCGGATTTCATGTACATCATTGGAATCAGTGCGTCGAGAAGAATCGGATTCCGCTGACATCTCGATAACCAAAACGACCTGACACACTGCCTTCAAGTTAATATTATAGAAACTTTTGTTCACCACAGCTGACCTCGTACATTTTGTGGAAAAGTGCCAATCATGTTTGAGCATGTTGGACATGCTGACCATAACACAAAGGAGAGATCGGACTGCTAGGAAACTGAACATTTTTGGACAATCTCATCGAACTACTATATATTTAAGTTTGTGGCGTGAAACGCACTTTGCTCTGAAGGAATTGGCTCAGACACTCGAACCGTGCGAGTGCTCCGCAATAACCGTCTGAGCGCTCACCGCCAGCGCGGGTGGTACGGTCTCAGACATGGGACCGTGCGAGCGCTCGGCAATAACCGTCCGAGCGCTCCGCCATGACCGTCTGAGCGCTCCACATCAGAGCTTGTGGAACAGTCATTGAAGGGCGCTCGCACGGTCATTGCTGAGTGCTCGTACAGTTATTGCTGAGTGCTCGTACAGACGGTGAGTGCTCAGACGATGTGGTTGTCTGAATAGTATTTCTCGCAGTTCCTCGGCGGAAGCTTTTACTCATAAAATGCCACGGTCTTACAATATGGGAAAACGGATGGGTCAATGGGGCTGCCGCCATCCCTCGAGCAGCACATTGGTTTTGGTAGCTTCTGTGGTCGACCCCGAACGACGACACCGTTACTGAGCAGGGATAGTTAAAAACCCCTCTCCAACATTCTGCCGTGACAGAAATGAAGAACTCACCTCCGTCGCTACTGCCGCCGCCGCTGTCTTCGTTGAGAATCAAAGCACACCTACCCGATATACCGCCGATTGCAGAAGTGGAAGTGCATTCCACGTATTCCATTATCATTCCCAAAACTATGGTGCAGCGCTCGCACGGTCGGCCCTGAATTCGGAGCGCTCGCACGGTTCGAGTGTCTGAGGGTGAGCGGTTATGCCACTCGTATCAGATCCGAGCATGTAAACATGTTTATAGCATGAGCTTCATCATTTCTGAAGAACACTGGAAAGGCTCAGATCGGAGGGTGGTCTGTATCAAAAATCTTTGCCTCAGGCTGCTCCACTCGTTGGCTGAGCCGCGTCGCACCTCGTATGATAATACATAGGTGACGAGGCGCAGCTCAGCAGATGGGCGGTGCAGCAGTCCACCTACTGTAGGCGCACAATATCATGTCATAGTGCTGAATGGATACGGAATTCGTGATCAGCACGTCAAGTTTTTCGGATCCAGATTTTCAGCGTCCAAAATGTTCGGAAACGTTCGAACGAGGTTGCAGTGCTGGTCAATATCACCCTCTTTTAGGCTGCATCACAGGCAGGTGGCAGCTAAGTGCTGCCCAAACACCCAGTGCCCCCTGAGAGTACGGGTAGCCATGGCGCCGGGCAATATAAAGGGGACCACACACCGCGTCTGTGGGCCAAATTATCTGTGAGCACCAGCCTGATCGTCCGGCTGACGCCGGACTCTCAGGCTTCTTTTCGTGCTCGCTTCGCTCGCATTGCTACATGTGGCATCTCTCTCACACCACGCCGGCCATTCCTCATCTATCAGAACTCTCGTTTTTTGTGTGGAGATTATTCTCGTTTTCTGCACCTTCGAGCTTTCTGGTTCCGAAGCGCCCTTTCCGCAGCTGTGCAACAGGCGAGCGATATCCTCCCTCGTGTAGAACCGTTGGACCCGTCTCCAGGCATTTCCCCGCTTTTGGACGCCGGCGCACCCTTATCACACCGTTGGACCGGTCTCCAGCCATTCCCNCTAGATGATGAAAAATTTATTATCAACAAAAATACAGATTCGATCAGAATACACAATAAAACGAATAATAAGCATTCTTAGATCGCCGTTAAGCTCTAGTAACGTCAGAAAAAAACAATTTTTCATAAAAATCCTAAAAATGCTATAATGGCAAAAATAACAAGAATTACACATCAAAGTGGGTGTCTTGAGTAAGGCTAACCAAAATCTGCAATGAAATCCAATTTTTCTCAATTCCCAAGACACTCAGAAAGGTAACAGCTTCATAATTCAATAATACCAGCCTGATCGTTCGGCTGACGCCAGACTCTCAGGCTTCTTTTCGTGCTCGCTTCGCTCGCGTTGCTTCATGTGGCATTCTCTCACACCACGCCGACCATTCCTCATTTATCAGAACTCTCGTTTTTTGTGTGGAGATTATTCTTGTTTTTTGCATACACCGTTGGATCCGTCTCCAGGCATTTCCCCGCTTTTGAGCGCCGGCGCACCCTTATCACACCGTTGAACCCGAATCCAGGCGTTTCCCCATTTTTAGAAGCCTTCGCACCCTTATCATACCTTTGAACCCGTCTCTGAGCGTTTCCCCACTATTGGACGCCAACGCACCCTTACCACAACGTTGGACCCGACTCCAGTCATTTCACCACTTTCAGACGCCGGCGCCCCTTTGTTCCACAGTTCACACGTTTCTACGTTTGTCCACCCACTTTTGGACGCCGGCGTACCGTTGTCGCAAAAGTGGACCCTTTGCATAGGATTATCACTCCTTGTGGGCGCCGGCCCAGCCCTGCAGTGTCCCCCTCATCCATGTCCTTCTTCGCCTTCCTGGCTCCTTCTCTTCGATAGAAAGAGATGCTACCTATCTCTTCCTTTTTATACTGTCTGGGCTTATCTCATTCATTCCAACTATGGTGAACACAACAGTCGGTCCTTAACATGTCTAAACATGACAGAACTGGCCCGAAACACCTGTAAATCAAGGTAAAAATCAAAATTTGCAACCTTTTAGTACATAACTCGATGCGCTGAACACGATGGTGTAGGTATTTTCTGTTTTTGATGGCTGGTTCTCGTGTACAGACTCACATACACNAAACGCAACAGTCGGTCCTTAACATGTCTAAACATGACAGAAGTGGCCCAAAACACCTGTAAATCAAGGTAAAAATCAAAATTTGCAACCTTTTCATACACAACTCGCCACGCTGAACACGATGGTGTAGGTATTTTCTGTTTTTGATGACTGGTTCTCGTGTACAGACTCACATACACACACATGAATTGCCAATTAATATATAGTAGATTCCATGCCGCGTTGACCGGTCTTCATCGGAAACCTTTCGCAAATGGATACGTGCGCCTGATAAGTCGCATCTGGTTTGAATTGCCCTTATGCTGGAGTTCAAAGTTAGCCGGGTGTTGTTATAGCTGTTCTCGTTCACAGTGGGGTAGCCGCATCAACAGGAATGATACTAATAGGGCAACTTATACTGGATACTTTTTCCCAACTGCTTGGCCAAGGCAAACAGGAATCCTTTAGTTTTCACCACTGTTTGTCCAAGGCGGACCCGCAGCCGCCGGGCCACCGTGGCGGACGCGAACGAATGCGCCGCAGCCGCCGGGCCATCGTGGCGGACGCGAACGAACGCGCCGCAGGGCCACCTTGGCGGACGCGNATTGGATAAAGCCTCACGATTGCTGGGCTGTGGTAGTCGACCCAGCTTCGGAGAACATGTGCCCACTGCCGTGTGGAGAAGCAGCGGCTATGAAAACACTTGTTTTTTTCCCAAAATTCTTGGTGATCAACATTGCACCAGAGTGGCGGGTTCACCATGGTATACATTCGTCGCTTACATTGCACCAGAGTGGCAGGTTCACCATGGTGTACCTTCGTCGCTTGAAAGACCAACAATTATTCACATCACAGTGAGAATGAATGACACTTGGCGTTTATTGCCCAGCGCTTATCACGTCAAATGAAAGTAACATACAAGTAGGTGTGTTTTGGAGGGAAGTGAAGGAGGCAGATGGAGGGAAAACCCCAAGAATGAGAGTGGCGGAAATGGCGCACTCCCTAGGAGGGTGATCGCAACGGATCCACAAGGGTGCGCACGCAGTCGGGGAAAGACATGACAGACGGGTCAGTAGTGGTGCGATAGGTGCACCCGAGTCGGGAGATGGAAGCATTGAGAAATGGGTCCATCGATATGTGAGGTGCGCCGGTTTGGTAATGTGGAAAATCGTCAATCGACGGGTCTACTGCTAGGCTGTGGGTGCGCTGGCACGTCGTAGTTGGAAAGATGCAGAATAACGGAGTCGCTGGCAGTTTAGGGGCGAGGTCATACTGTAGTGAGAATGACGCAGAGGAAATGATTCACAAATAGGGAGGAATGTGCGATAGAACGAGCTTTTGATAAATGTGAAATGAGTGGCGCACTGTGCGGGAGATGCGAGCAGGCAACGCGAGCGGGCAAGCACGAAAAGGAGACTGAGTGTTCTAAGTCAGCCGGAAGATCAGGCTGTTTTGAGTAAAATACGAACTTGATAGAAAACCAAAACATGACATTTCATTCCAAAAAAAACAGCATTTCAACACAAAAATCCCGCGAAGCGGGCAAGTGCGAGACTGGCCGAAGGCGAGTCGGTAGCACTTGTTTTGGACATGTTTTAATATTTTACACACAAGCAATCGTGTTACACTCTCTGCTCCATCGTCAATCTCGACGCTATATGCGCATCCCTCTCCTATTCTCGAATACTGTAGCTTCCACCACAGGGCAGGTGCGATAGGTCTGCGATATACGCACCTTCTCCGCACCTGCCCTGTGGTGGAGGCTAGCGTAATCTGACGCGGCGCCGCACCGCGTGGGAAGGGAGCGCGACAGAGCACACCGGCGCAGCAGTATTGGCTACATCGTCAGTCGCAGCCTAATTTTTGTTCCCTTTCGTGTGGAAACGAACACTTGCGGTCTATGAGTGCAAGCCTACTAGCAAGGAAAATTTGAAAAGACGCAATTTGACCTGAGGAAAAGCTCATGGGAGCTTAAAAGCAGCAAAAACGACAGACGCCTTCCTTGATGTTCGTTATATTTTATCTCTTTTCTTTCTTCCGTAAATAGAAATGTTGAGAAGAGATGATCGCGAGATGTATGTGAGAAAGATGAAATTATTTGGAGGTTTTCTATTTCTCATCGTTCATCTTGGTAGAAGCATTATGGATCATATACGGAACTGTTGCAGAGTGAAAACGCATATGTTACTCTTTTGTAGAAGGAAATTTCCATTAGAAGCTCACCCAAACATCATACGAACCCCCCGTCTGCTTGAACACTCCTAATTGCCAAAATACGTACGGGTGGTTTGAACTGCCGTACCCGTGCTTTACCCTGCCTCCCCTACGCCTACTTGATCATTATTCCCTTCCCCACTCTCTGTCCTTTCCATTCTTGTCTGAATGGACCTCCTCCCCCTTCCTGTTCAAATACACCGGTAGACCCTTATCAACAACAGTCAGATAAACGTATAGTCCTTCTCAAAAAGATAGACGGATTGCGCGTGCGGTTTCTTAGTGTTGCGACTGCACCATCGCGGTGGGACCTACNGAAAGAGATCCTACCCATCTCTTCCCTTTTATATTGTCTGGGCTTATCTCATTCATTTCAACTGTGGTAAACACAACAGTCGGTCCTTAACATGTCTGAACATGCCAAAACTGGCCCAAAACACCTGTAAATCAAGGTAAAAATCAAAATTTGCAACCTTTTCGTATACAACTCGACGCGCTGAACACGATGGTGTAGGTATTTTCTGTTTTTGATGGCTGGTTCTCGTGTACAGACTCACATACACACATGANTTGTCCATCCACTTTTGGACGTCGGCGTACCGTTGTCGCAAAAGTAGACCCTTTGCGTAGGATTATCACCCCTTGCGGGCGCCGGCCCAGCCCTGCAGCGTCCCCCTCATCCATGTCCTTCTTCGCCTTCCTGGCTCCTTCTCTTCGATAGAAAGAGATCNAACTGTATGTCATTCCAAATGATCACTGTATCGGTTACATTCAAATATTGATAGTCCCCAGGCCACCAAAGAAGAATCACTTTGCGGAGATGGGAGAATGCTACCCCTAAGGGATTTGAACAATTTTCAGGAGAGCGTTGGCACTACACGGTTGATGTGGATCCGTATCTCCTAAAAGGTTTTCAGGGTTTTGTTTGCATATACTGTAGAGCGAGCGAAGCGAGCATTAGTAGAAGTCTGGAAGTACGGCATTAGCCGGACGGCCAGACTGGTTAATTGATAATAAGAACAGGAATAGAAATTTTTGTACTATGAACGAGCTGGCGAGTGCGAGCTCTTGAGCAGGAGTGCGAGCTCAAGAGCTCGAACCCGCGGTGCCATGCAAAATGTAAGAATGGTTAATTCCAGAAGCAAGCTAACTCACGCATATACTTCTCGCAATCTCCGACCAAGAGGTCATACGACGTTTCTGCTTGAGTATCGTTGAACCCACAGGTCCAGCCATCTATACCGACGTTGGCGGCGTTGAGAACGTTTGTTGAGATATGGATGATCAGCAGTTCGAACTAAACATTGCTTAGTAAGTAACATTTTGCTACTTTGGTAGCACTGATTTGAATTACTGCATTAGGTATTCTTGTGTTCACCTCGATCCAAACGTGTGCAATCGTCACGCAGCCGCCACGCAACCCCGTTGCAGGGCCGCTGCGTGGCTCCATGGCTTGCGAAGTGCGACGTGGCCGCTACGCAGCAGCCTTGCGAATTGGTTGCGTGGTAGCTGCGTGGCGATTTCTGCAACTGCAGTCGTTTGGATGGTAGTGACCACGAGAATAGTAGTATGCAGACAGGAGTGTGTAGATATGAAGGTGTACCAAACATGCACGTTGATAGAAGGCCAACCGCATTGTGGTACGAAAGCAAATTGAAGTACCCTAACTTGTTGTCTGAGATGAGATCTGATAACATTATTATGAGATCATGATTGTTCGGAAAATTTCTAGCAGGGCGGTACTTTCCTATGTCCTCGCTAGATAAATCTAACGGGGTTTTTACAGTTTTTAGCAAGTTGCGGCACGGCGCGGCGCGAGAAATCACTCGCTGCGAGCTGAATCCTCGCATTTCAACTCGCGCTAGGGTTGCGGCAAACGTCGCAGGTTGCCGCAATTCAAGGACTGGAAATGTAGCATTGAAATGCAGCGAAATAGTTAGTAAAACCTAAGCAACACAGCGAAATGACTGTCACGAGAGGTGAGCACAAGTTTTATGAGAGAAATCACTGAGACAAAAAAAACAAACATCAAACAAGAAAAACGTTCAAAATGCATGCAATTGCGAAGAACAACTGATTTGCCGCGTTAGCAACTGATTTGCCTTTTTACAGTTTTAGCAAGTTGCGGCGAGGCGCGGCGCGATAAGTCACTCGCTGCGAGCTAACTTGTCGCTTTTCAACTCGCTTTGGGGCTGCTTCAAACGTCGCAGCTTGCCGCAATTAAAAGACTGGAAATGCTTCATCAGTATAATTTGACACGAAAGAAATAAAGTTTTCCCTAAGTAAAACATAACTGTCGCAAGACTTGAGCACAAGTCTCGTGGGAAATTGCTTAGAAAAAACAAAAAAGCAAGGAAGAATTACGATAAAAATGCGTTGACCTGCAAAGAACGACCAATTTGTCGCTTTGACGCAGCGGCATTGAATGCCCCAGAGCAGCACATACGGGTTTCTGTTAAGAAAGGTAGAATATTCACCTCATCATAACATACACGTAGGAACTCTCACTATAGAGAACCTTGTAGTCCTTTCTCCATTTTTCTTACTAACGTTCTCAGTACAAATTTATTGCAGCGGCCAGTCAGATGTGATCAGAGACACTGTTAAGGACAGAATCTTTCGCTATAACTAAACTGAGGCTTGACCAATCCAGACTAAATTTAATGTTTTGGTGAACTTTAGAGTACTGTTTCTTTCCGCTGCGTAACATAATTAAGATATTTTGTCGGGACTATCAGGACCAAAATTACGAGACTGTAATACCGTCCTAGTGTTGGCAGTAACTGTCACTGCTCGTTGTGCAGGATGCCAAGGGTAACTGGTGCCCGCACCCAGTTTTCTTGTTAAATTCGATCAGTCAATTTTGTCCTCCTATTTGAGCTGCTAAGAAAGGTACATCACAAACATTATGGCCGAAATTTCTCGTAATTGTTAATTGTAATGCCGATGGAGTGCAAATAAGAAATGGAAACTTTTAAACTTTCAGATTCAAGACCGAATATTCGAGTCGAATACATACATTCATTCGGCCTCCAGAAATACTGCACTATTCGAAGTACTCATTCATTCGGGTAGTCAAAAATGTTTGATATTCGAATAATTCATTCACTCGCACATTGCGAAAACGGGAATATTCGAACTATTCACATTTCGAATAAATAAAATTCGACAATATTCGAATTATTCAAAGTTCGAATATTTGAAAAATCGTCGAATATTCCCAAGTATAATACGTACTTTAGACAGGTTCAGGTAATAACGAATGGTTTTGATCACTATCACCAAAAGCTAGTCGAATAGTTGTTTCTGAGGTAGGTGATAAAATACTTGTCGTCCACTTCCAAGTAGAATACCTGCAAAATGAAAAGCTAGCATGAAACGATTTTTCCGGGGTGGTGATGACGTCATACTAACTTTCAAGCTTCTTTGAGTGAAAGTTTGCAAACTACATAATATGTTTTAGCTTGCTTGCAAGTTGTTTCTGAGAAATTTTTGTTTGCCACTTGGTCCAGGAGCTCTGAGTATTTCTTCTGACGATGTAATGACGTTCCCTCTCATGCGATAAGGAATAGAAGTGTCATTGCGGTACGTTTTACCCTAAAAAGCTGTTTATACGAATCATCCTTTGGGGACTATTTAGAAGCTGTTCTAAAATGCCTCTATTTCAAATGCGACGACTGCTGACCTGTGTCAAGTGCCGTGCACTTTCCTGCTTTCTTCTCCTCTAATGTCTCTCAAAATTCTTTCCTGATGAAAAGAACCAAATATGCAGCAAAAAATAACTGAAAGGTGTGACATTACCAGAGTCACCTTTTCAGGGTTCTCACCCTGGTCATGAGAAGATAAATTGATGTCATTATTAGAGTAGACATTAAAAATTTTTCATCTATCAATGAAGCGATTGATTTCTGTGGAGTTTGAGGCGGCAACTGGTCTTAGGATATGTGAGGACTCAAGCAGCGTGGTCCCCTAAATTTTCCTTGCTGGTTGCGTAGTGTTTCAAAAAGAACATCGAACTGTAAGAGAATAGTCTGAAAAAAAAAAACATTTCTCTGCTGGCTCATCCTTTTGCTTTTAGCGAGTTTTTCCAGCAATTTTTTTGTCGTGAACATGTGGTCAGTGGCTGGCGCAGGTCACGTTCAACGTGATTTCCTCGCGTGCACACGGGATCGATGCCTTTACACATGCGTTCTCATCTTATCAATGGCGATCGAAATCGTTTCTAGCCTTCTTCCTGCTCAAATCTCTGCTAGAAAGGCAGTTTTGCTTTCATGTGACGCTGAATATTTTTAAAGTATAACTTCTACGTAATCATTCCAAAATTTTGGCTTCAAATCCGTGATGATATATCAGCATCCACAAATGAAATAATCAGCTGTGTTTCACGTTCTGCACACTGTTGTTGCTTTTTTGTTGTTTGTCGTCTGCTCGTTGCACTTGAAATAACCTTTCTATCGACTTTTGCTGGAAATTTCCAATTCCGAACGATGTGTCCGCATCACTGATGTGCATCACTATAATAAACATAGAATTCGTTGCAAGGACGCTGCTGCAGCTATGAAACTTCCACATTTTCTCCCTTTTCTTCTGTGTGACTTGACTTCTACTGATTTAATATGAAGAAACTGAGCTCTGCAGATTTTCTGGTTTGTATTTTTACGAAAACTTCACCGAAAAAATGCCAGAAGCATAGCGCTTTTGCGATAAATTCCTTGTGATTCTCGCGAAATCGTTTTATTATATTTTCTTAACGCACACTATGTAGGTTCCCTGATAAATTATGACTCTGTAAAAGAAACAACACAGGAAAAATCTTATGTACCCGTACGTAGAGTGGAGGCTATCGTATAGGAAACACAAAAAATATATTCCTGTCCAGAATGAACTCCCTTCCTGTGAAAGCAGCCATGAACATGGTGGCAGAGGCTATTGTCGGTGCCTTGCAAGTGACACCCGTGCATTTCAACTCCATGACATGAAGAGATTAGTTTTCAGGGATGAGAATTAGGACAGGCTTTAACCTCAGACATTACTTGAAGTTCAGTTTAAATTTCATGCATACGTACATAGTGACGAACGCAGGTCCTCTCCTCTCCACCCCCCCCCCCCCCNCAGTCATCGGGCCACCGTAGCGGACGCGAATGGACGCGCCGCAGTCATCGGGCCACCGTGGCGGACGCGAATAAACGCGCCGCAGTTACCGGGCCACCGTGGCGGACGCGAACGAACGCGCCGCAGCTGCCGGGCCACCGTGGCGGACGCGAACGAATGCGCCGCAGCCGGCGGGCCTTCTGAACGGCGCTGTGTTGTGTGAATGAGTGGGTGGGGTGTTATTCTGCTCCGTATAATGCACAGCGTGAAAGCTGCAAACACTGTCTCACCCGCAGGCTGCGAGACCGCCAGTGGAGAGATGAGTCATCCAATGTGCGATGATGCCAAAAGTGCGGGCCTCGCTGCCAATCACATGCCAAGAGAGCTCCCGCAAGGATCCAGATCCTCCTAGCTCTCTAAATCGCTTAGCTCGCTAAAAGCTGCGCATCTTTCTTCAGCATTGCCAATCGCTACATCACGTGCCAGGATGGGCCAAAATAGACGATTTTAAATAGACGATGATTTCGCAAGACTTTCGCGTCTGACCCCCGAAAAATTTGTACCCTCACCAGTCTTTATATAGGAGGGATAGGAGGGATGCGTGCGACTGACGCGCGTGCGACTATATGATGAAGAATAGGGGCTAGTCGCATCGCAGTCGCAAAGTAGTCGCACGGGCTTGCGACCTCGCGACGAACGCGCTTTCTTTTCATTGAGAATTTCATGCCGCGTTGGCCGATCTTCATCGAAAAACTTTCGCAAATGGATGTGTGCGCCTAATAGTCGCATCTGGTATAAACTGCCCTAATACTGCCATTTCTGAAATGATTTCTTTGCTGCTTCAATTTTGCATATTACAGAGCGCTGAATTATGGAGGCATCGGTGCGGTTATTGGACATGAAATCACTCATGGATTTGACGATGAAGGTACATACATATAAGCAGTCCTTCCCTTACATAGACTTGACTATCAGTAGGTAACTTTTTCGAGATAGTGTGATATTCAATGAGTAGACTTATAGAGCAAGGTATACTTTTCTGTGCTGCACAAACAAGATGTGCTCTGAAGGATGGCCGTTGGAAGTTATAGCGCAGAGTGCCAACAAATTTCCATCGACTGGTGAAACTGCTCTAAGGCGTCTGTAATTTAAACGGTATCTTCACGAACAATCCGGTTAGGAAAAAAAGGATTCTATCTTAGAATTCTATCAATTCCCCTCCGGAGATTAAAAAAAAAACTACACTCATTCCTTACTATGAGTAGGGTGGCGTTAACACCAACGACTAACGAGCAGACAACAAAGTTGATTATCTAAGATTGATTTAGGGATTAATTCACAGAAGTTGAGCAGCTGAAAGCACAACAATATTAAGCTCCCACGTTTTAACAATTACCGGTTTCGGGGCTTGAACTATACCCGAAGTGGAGCTTCCTTGGCGCCCCCGGGTCAACCACCGTTTCGTCAGTAGTGTCAGCTCGAGACAGTGCTCAAAAATTCCACATCAGTTGAACCCATTTGAGCTGCTGCGCAGATAGATGTACATTAAACTTCAACAAAAAAAAAAACGTCAAAAGCCCGTGAAAGTACGCTTTGGTCGACAAGTTTGGAATTCTCGGACGGTTGGACAAGAGGCCCCATTCTGCAACTACTGCTTCCGGAGGGTGTGGCATGGCTTTCCAGCACAGCAAGACTTGTTCATTCGACATCTGCGGCTGCTGAAGAGTTTATTCCTGTGTACAATGAACCCAGAAAAATCGTCCGGGACTGATTTGAATGTTGGCTTCGAAATAGGGCTTTTGGCCGTTCTTCTAGATTTCAAGTACGACACTGGAATCATCGCGTTGAATAGGACGGAGTCACGTCTACTCCCAAAGTTGACCACGACAAGAAATACTGCCTCTAAATATGACCTGAATGTGACCTGATTATTTCAAAAACAGTGCCACTGCTGTGTTATGGTTGCATATCTCGGAAGCGCGTCCTTATGTCATGAATAAGGAGAAGATACACGGCATTATTCAGTCCATACTTATGTGAGAGGAAAGATCTATTTCTGAGTGCACCGCACAAAGTTTTGATCACGTTTGAAAGCCTATGCAGCACAGTCAGTCTATTCTTGAGGTCCTCATACTTAGAGCATGTCCTACCTGTCCGAATGACCTCTGTCACGAATGCGTTTGAAATTATAATGTTGAAGTTTGGAACGTAATAACAGCAAAATTATAACTATCAGTTTTATTGTAGAATGTAACGAAAAAATGATTTAAGGGGGTAATTGGGTTTGTTAACATTTGTACTTTGAATCCAATGCATCAGGGCGTACTATGTCCCTCTCCCCAACTAAACTAAAGCTTAGAAACTGTGTTTTCAACCGCTCAAACTGATTTTGCGGCCATTTCCCCTAGCCTAATCAAGCAAAAACTTCTGGTTGATTTTATCTTAATGACAATAAGGTATTGGCAAGCGTGTGACAAATGCGAACTCTTCAAATAACTTTACGACTTCTTTGCGAGGCCTAATAGAAGGCTTTTATGGGGGAGGAGGAAGGCCCCTCCTGCCCAACGGAAACAATGGCTGTGAGAAAGAGACAATGAGGACACACAAATGGGAAGAAAATGATAATAAGACAAAAATAGATAACAAAAACGATTCACACGAGTGTGGGGCGAGACGAGAGGAGCGGACCGAGCTCGAGGGGTTGCACTTGGAGTTTTTATAGTTCTCAGGGTGGGGTTTCGTGGCGGCGAATGGAGGAGGATGAGGATTACTGTGGTGTTGGTTATGCCGCGTTTTCGCGCTTTTCCTACAAAAGGCAGTATCTAACGCTATCATTTTCAGCAACTAAGTGAGGATCCAGAAAGTTGATTTCATTATTGCTGTCATTAGTATTTTCTATATTCAGAGATGAATGATATATTTCTTGGAGGCTACCCTCAAACTCTGTAGTATTGTTAGAGATATGTAATATATCGTCTGTACCCCGAGTCGAAGTGACGCTTTGCGGTGCTTCGACTCGGATCCCTGAGCCTCGTTACTTTTGGTGCATCTCAAATCTGGAAAAGTATAAACCCCGAGAAAATCACTGTGTCATCATCCTCACGAAGCGCAGCTTCGCTGCGCTTCGCGGATGACATTGATTTTCTGCGAATCTACTTCAAAGCTTCTCTCTGAACTTCCTTGCATACAGATATTGTTGAGAAATACAAAAGTATTGTGACAGTAGCGTTACAAACATGTTTCTTGGGTTTTTATTCGAGTGGTTAGTGAGAATCCCTTTTTAGTAGAGCAAATTGCCGCATTTGACCCGAAATTCCCCCTAAAATTCCTGACACTAGGGAAGAAGATGGTGTTTTGAACTGTTATAGCACAACCAACAACAAAGATTCCCGCTCAACACGTTATCCACTCTGCGTAATTACACCGGCCTCCACCTTTCCTCCACGTCTTTGCCTTCAGAAACCCGAGGATTTCGGCGATTGTGCTGGAGTGGGGCGCGGTTCTAACAATGCTGTTTTGGAAACTGTTGTTGACCAACAGCAATGACTCCTGTTCAGTACCTGATCCGTTGGGGTATCATGTGTTCTATTGCGAAATATCACCGTCCTCCGCCTATTGTCCACGTCGCTGCCTTCAGAAACCGGAAATTTTCCCTTCATCTCGGCGATAGTGCTGCAGTGCGGCGCGGTTAGACCAACTCAGACAATTGGACAGCTTTAGCCGACAACAACAGCAATTCTATCTGCTTGACATTTCGAGTAGAGCTGCTGTTTTGGAAAGACAATAGCAGGTGTCTTCAAAATGTTACTTCATTGGCATGTCATAGTCGCCCTACTGCACCGCATTTTCGGGAGGTTTTGTCACCCTAAAATGCTGTCATAGCACCAGGACAATAGGATTTTACAGTGCTAATATTGGGCACGTGAGCTCATTGGTGCTCAATTTGGTGGTACCAATGGGTTCTGTGTAGTAGATGGAGCTGTTTCAACTGCATACTGCATACAGTTGTTGTCCGCCTCAGTTCACGTCACGTAGTGTTCCCCGAGTTGGACGCAGCCACTGGCGATTACAGTAAATGCCGGTTTACGTCTTGGTCAGATTACACCCTGACTGCAGACCACGGCAATTGGCTATACTGACGTTACTGACGACCAGACGAGCCCAGATCTGAGCATCCAAGGTCTTTTATACAAAAAATGTGGGTGGAGTTGCCCTAGATGCTCATATCTGCACAACAGGGATTTACTTCAAAGTAATAACCGCCAGGGGTATCTACACAAATGCTATTATAAGTATGACCTGGCGGTTCCCACGTACCTATCGTAAGCAATGATATCTGTCCATGACAAACTAGAATATTTCTACGACAGAGAAGAATTATATAGCTCATAAGGTTGATATTATTAGAAATAATAATTATCAACACTCAAAAGCCTTATCCAGACAAATTTTCGGAATTTCCGCTGAGCTATTTCGGGACCTACCGCGGGTAACCCGAAGGTAGTTCCGATTAAGCGCCCCGGACGTTACGAATGAGCTCCGCGGAAGTTCGAAACAGGCCCCGCGAAAAATCCGAAATCAACCAAGAGGGGTGTAATTTGCTCAAAGTGAAATCGACCATAGCCCCGGTGAACGGGTGAGATTGAGCAACTTGGAGCGGTGAACGTCTTTCCAACTTGCGGGACCGAAAATGTGCGGTCTTGAATCCATCAAACGTGTTTCTGTAGCACAGCCTAAATTCAGCGCATGAAACCACAGAATTCACAATGAAAATTTTATTATCGCTTCTACATGCGGAATAGCTTCAATAATGAGGTAAATAGCCAATAAAGGTGAATAGTAAAGCAAGTTCTTCAAAATAACAAGAAAAAAAAGTAAACGCGATATGTTCAATATTAGCCCAAAAGTCATACTGTGGACGTCAAATCCTATTTGGTCTGTCACTGATTGTCGCTTCAGGACTCGTTCTCTTCTCTGGCAAAAACGTGCTTTTTCTTCCGCCTCTGTTTCTGGAATAGAAACAGTAGTTTCGAAGTGGAAGTGCTACTCAGGTCTAATTCACGCTAACTCACGCTGTAGCTGAAAAAAGCGAATACCGCAACCATGGTAGCTCATTAATTGTGAAAGCCATTCATAAATGAAAAATTGAAATTGTCCATGAGTTTACTTCGAATGGCTGACAGCGAAATACTGCAGGCACTTGGAATCCTTCTACGCGATGAAGCTGAATATACACATAATAGGATAGACGAACTGATGCTTCAGCGTCAGCTTTCAATTGCTATTCGACACGTTCAAGGATTAATAAAAAAAGTCGAGTTATTTCACGAATAGCCATTTCACTGCCTTTTTCGAATCGTTGATATTTCGAAGAAAAAACTCGCTTTTTCAACTTCTTCAAATAGTCGGTTTTTCGAATAAATCGATTTTCGCTCCTTTTCGAACAGTTGTCACGTCGAATCAGTTGAAAATCGATGTATTCGAAACTCGAATCGACTCCGAGAACGCGAAATACAGTGCAAAACATTTTAAAAATTGCAGTAGAAAGCATAAGCGACATGAAGAAACAAATGAACTAGAGTTGAAACAAAAAAAAACTTCCAACTTTTCCTGTGAATAAGAACTCACTCAAGGCCCCATTGCCCGCGCTGGTTCGACTTTCGAAAATTGGATCGCTCGCGATCACGCAGCCCTTTGCGAGCACTTGCGCTCTTGTCTGAGCCTGCTGAACAACCACCGATTTTTCATTCGCAGTCCAAATTCAGGTCTACTGCGCCTTTTAGCAGCACTAAGCTGTACTGCTGCTCTCAGCAAGAGAGCTGATGTTGTTCGGAAGGGGAGGAGCGCGGTAGGCGGTACAGACCTGGCCCTCCGAGGCTAGAGCTGTTCGATTGTCTGAGAACACGCATACATTTACCACGCCCGCCCACTCACGTGACAGCGGGGGTCCTGCGCTTTATAAGAGTAGACCGAGCCAGACCTCCGCTTCGCGGCGCTATCGCTCGGACCCGTAGGCCACTTAACCTTTGGGCACGCTGAACTCGGATAAAAATTCCCAAGCCAGAGCGCCACTTTGCGCCACTCTGCCTCGCACCCGTAAGCCACTTTACCTTTGGGCAAGCTGAGCTCGGATAAAAATTCCCGAGCTTTTGGCCACTGTAGTATAAAAGCTGCTGTTATTCATTTTCCTGGATTACATTGTCAATCAGGGCAGAAGCTTCAGGCATTAATACCCTTTTTTCAGTTTATGCAACGTCGTGGGGTCTGAGAGTACGTTTACTTGGTTTTTGGAATGGTATGCCAGGCATACTATGCCTGGAATGCTAACATAAGCGTCCTGCTGTACCGACCGGAACATTCTCGGACCTTATGCTCTCTGGAGATATATGCGATTATAGAGGTTCCCACTTCTTCAATTCGGTCCACCCGGACATTGAAATACGTCCAGTTTTTGGAGGAAACCGCGGGTTTGCGGAGGGGGGACCGTTTATTATATAGGGGGGATAAGGATACGTACCACTGTATACTTGATTATTTCCAGAGTAATCTTGGACAACAGACAAAAAAGTTCAGGAAATTCTGCAGTAACAGTGTACATAATTTCTTGTTAAATATTCGAACATTTCCTCCCTCTCAGACATTCGGGCGTCGAGAGCGCCGGCGAACCCACCCACATTCAGCTGATGCAGGCTTCCAGCAGGTAGTCCTGGCTGGAGCAGAAATACTTACTGAAGGTGCGGATGGAGCAGCAAAACCTGCTGTTAGTGCGCAGGGCCTGCAGCCGGTCTTTTCCATTGCCACGTAGCAACCGAGGTGTATATAAGCCGGCAGACGGCTTCGGAAACTTAGTCCTGCTTCCGCTGCGGCGGAGAGAAGACGAGCCCTACGGAACTTGTCTGGCCCAGGCCGGTTGAAACCGTGGCCCAGTGTAACGACTGGCCGGACGAGATGCGTGGGATGCGGTCGCGTGCCGGTGCGTAGATGCCCGTGGGTAGATCCGTCTCGAGACAACCGTCCGGCTCGCCGACTGCTGGCTCTGGAAGCGCATGCGCGTAGGGGAAATTGATTTTTGTAGCCTTCGGTTGCTATACGTGTCCGTTGTATTTTTATCCTACTGAGAAGGTTAAAAATTGTTCCAATGTAATCGAACATAATACTTATTCTGGATTAATACGTCTTTAGTTATGCTTGTTAGGCACCACTATTGAGGCGGCTAGTACTAGTGCTGCAGGATGACCTGCCATGTTCCTGTCATCCCAGCGGCAGGGTAACCTGCCGTGCTCCTGCCACCTCGGCGGCAGGATCAGGGCAGGTCACACGCAGGATAATGCGCGACAAACGACGGAATGGGCGCGACAACCCCGCCCACTTTTGCGTTCGTCCCGCAGGTGTCGTGCCGCGAGAGACGCTGTGGGGCTGCCCGACAAACGCCTGAATGTCTGAGTAGATAACCAAACAGGTATATTCCAGTGAATGAGATATGAGGTTGAAAGATGGGAGAATTCCATGAGATGAACTTACTAAGATTACCTGGAAAAGCAGGTTCTCAGGGCGACAGTTTGACTCCATCGGCAATCTCCGAGAGTGGTGGGACTCCACCGTAAAGAAGAGGTTTGAGGAACGAGCTCAATGCTTTATCAATCAATACGGGAAAATTGAAGTAAGTCATCTTAAGTGGTATTGCGGGTGGCACACTTTTGACAAAGTGTTTCATTCAGGTGCCTGGGACTGCGCTCAGAATAAACGGGAAACTCACGCAGGGAGAGAATATAGCTGATAGTGGAGGCCTGAAACAGGCCTTTAGTGTTAGTTCTGCTGGTAGCCCACTTGGTCAAATTATTTCATCTTGTGTGACATGTAATCAATGCATTATAGGCCTATAGAAACTATCTCAAAAAGCATGGGGAAGAGAGGCGTATCAAGGGACTGGAGCAGTTCAACAACGAACAGATGTTTTTCCTAGGATACGCTTTGGTACGACATTCAGTGATACCGGTTTCAGATTGAAATCCTCCGCGCATCCGCCGTGACAGGGGGATGTAGTGACAGCCACCACTGATGGCGAGCGCTGGGACGGTGCGATGGTCTGAATAGAATTTCTTTTCTATTTTCTTTTTTTTCCCTTTTTTTCGGTTCTTCATAAAATCCTCCCCTGCATGAAGTGCAACCGTCATTTGAAAATACATCATTGGAAAATGAATGCGAAATTACAGATGGAATCGCACGCCACACGAGTAAGTATAATCACAACGGAAAAAGCGTTGCAAGTACCCGGAAGGAACGTCTCCCTGCAAAGCAGGGAAAGCGAATAAGGAATGAAGGAGGTATCCTGAAATGAACTTCAGGAAGGATACTTTATGGCTGTGGCCATTCGTGACGCGATGTGTACTACCGTATAAGGAGTGTTTATACTTCGGCGCGACGCGATCGTCGTGTCCAAGTAAACTGTTCCAATGCGATTGGTCCCGAGTGGAAGCATGCACAAACAGTGGTCATGATGTGGTAGTTGGCGTTTGCCGTCGCGCCCTGTTTATACTTTTTTCTTGAAAAACGACGCGATGGGCCCGATTCGCGTCGCGCCTGCTAGCAGACGCGACGCGATGATTTCGTGTCGGAGAGATGTCGGAGCTTGGAGTAAGGTGTTGCTTCTTCGATTGTCTTGCTTCTTTGGCCTAAAACTTGCGGGACCAGACGAGTTATCGTAAGAACGCATAAACGTTGACGCTTACGCCAAATCGGGGACGCAAATTTGCGAACTTTGGCATGGCACAACTGCTCGACGCGACGGCTTCGCTACCCGTTGCGTTCCGCGTGTTGTAGCCATCGCCGCGACGCCATCGCCTCCCGAAAAAGCATAAACACTTCTATACAGTTTTTAACGCTGATCTCGAATCCGTTGCCCAAATTCCCTGCCTAGTGAGTTACACGCATTTCTTCCCGCGTAGATGTAATATTGAATACTCTTGTATGGACTCCAGGCTATGCTTGGTAGCTGCTTTAGTGTTTTCAAACTCAGAGATAACGCTGACCCAGACTCCGCCCGTTTGGCCACGTTTGGCCTGTGGCCAGACATGCCAGCAGCCTGTTGAGTATTCCCTCGTGATTTAATTGGTAATATGTATGTCCGAGCCGTTGCCTTGCTATCTTGCTCGAATACGCGGAACAGTTTGGGACGAATCTCAGCGAACGACAACATTTCGACTCAGCTTTGAAAAAGCCAACTAAAGGGGTCGGATGTGGATGAGAATGAAGGGGCAGAAAGAGGGTTGAATGGGGTTTAAAATGAGTGCAAAATATCTTGTTGAAGCACTACTTTATCTTCCAAAGTAGAAAGTGGCCCATAATTATGGTGACAGAAACAAACAATTATACTTCAATTCAACATCGCTTGAGACGGCGGAGTTGTAATTTTGTTTGCTGATGAACAACGAACAGAAACACTTATTGTGTTCCGAAATATCTTTCATCTCCTTCTGCATCGATGATGATTTGTTTGATAATTTGGATGACTTCGGCACGACAGCAATATCGTCAAACTCGCTCCCAGCCTGATGAAGTATTTTTCAACAACCGTGAGGAGAAAACCAACATCGCATCCCTATCAGGTTTTTATAAAGCAACTCTCTCCGAAACCAATCAAACTGAAAGATACAGTTCGTTGAAATTGGGGGTTTTTATTTATTTATTTATTTATTTATTTATTTATTTATTTATTTATTTATTTATTTGCGCCAATGGCGCGCCAGAGACACACTAAACAACAATTAAAAGGAAAAACTAAACTTTGATAATACAGAACAGAAAAGAAAGGATGGATTGTTAGGCACAAAGGAACAGAGCAGGGTTAGTATAACAACCAGAAACTAGAAGAAGAATCTTTGAAAAAAAAGGTTGCTACAAAATAGTTAGAGAGTAATGACGCGCTCAGAGTAAAAAAAACCACGGGAAGGAAAACTGGATGAAAAAAACCTTGGCATTTGTTTTGCACATTGGGCCAACGATACCCAGAAGAGTCATTGCTCCAGCAACATTTGAAAAGTGAGGAAACACAGTATCAATTATCAGAAAATATTGCTCAATAGTCATTGAACAGGTAAATGAACGCTGCGTCACTTCTCCCGAAATGTATTCGGGATAAATCCTGCTTTGGATTTTGGTTCAGGTGAGGTATTCCCACCCCTAACAATCCAAAACCAGACTTACCAAAAATGAATGAAAGCAAGATGAATTTGAAATGAGGCAAGTGATTTCGGCCAGAGCGGAGTTGACTATCTAGGGATCGTGTAGATATCTGTAGATATGTATATGTTTGTGGCCAAATGTGCATAAGGTAAGTTGGTTTGAAGCAAAAAAAAAAGAAACGCAAAAGTGAAGATACATTTGTTAGATCGAGCCGTCTTACTATAACTATTCTGTGACAACTCACAAGGTCAGAAAACATATCCGATGATATTGCGCTTACACAAAATATTATTTATCTTAAACGACCGAAGGTGGCAAGGTTGAGGGCACTCGTCGTGAAAATCGAGAAGCAAAGCAATGGATCTAAACCTAAATATCAGCAATTCCCAAAATATCCAGAGCGTTCAATTCAATCTTTTTCGAAAAATCTTGGAACTACTGCAACTTACCAAATTCTCGGGTAAATGACGGAACCACCTAGATGCTCTAGCAAACAATGAATTGTAGCATATAGCGAAATAGTGTTTTTTTTTACTACAGTATAGTGGAGAACCAAAACACCAGTTCTGCCGAAAGGTCGTAATGTCCAGTATTTGCCAACTTGCATGCGGACCTCTTTTCTTAGTATTTGAAGGCAAAACACGAGGTCATTCACGACCCTCCTATGCTTCAAAATTTCAGTTTAAATTCCTCCAAACGCTTTTCATACGAGGGGAGAGTTGCAGGATAACTTGGATCTGGAAAAGCTCGGTAAAATAAAATTTGAGAGTTCATTGCCAAATTGAAATTTTCAGGCATTTTCAGGTTTTTTGCAAACTTTACTGGACCTTTCACTTCTGATTTGATCAGAATTTGATCGCAACTCTCTAATCTTTCGTATCATAGTGGAAGCCGGATTTTTGAACTTTCTTAGCCCCTCCAAAATGAAGCGTGCCAAAATTCAATTGTTTTAAAAATGGGGGCTAGCATTGTGAAAGCTGCGAGCAGGAAAAATTTATAAATTTCTCGTGTTACACACAAATATTGAAACTGACGAACTAGTGCTAACAAGAAGAGCAGCGAGCAAGAATGAACTCCAGGAAAGAACAGTAACCCGAAATAAATTGAAGAAGCGGAAGCCGACATGGTTTCACCATAATTATGGGCGACCCTGTACATATTATTCAAAAGGTCGTGGTCCAGTAATCCGACATCGATTTTGCAACCACCTAAGACATAATGCAGCGAGAAAAAACGACTTAGTAGCAATGAGCATACTAAATTCTCCTAAGAAAAGGAAAATTCAATTAAAAAAAAGAAAATTCTGCTCCAGAAAAAACGATCCACTTTGGGATGGCGAACAAGCAAGAACATCTCATAAAACATTCATGGACCTCGCAACCGGTGTCGAAAGGAGGTTAAAGGACTTCATAGGCTGCCGCTATACTTCTCGAGTATAGCGGTTTCGGTCGCCGCTGTCGTCGACCGTGGCGATCTACGGTCGCCGCCGTCGCTGCTGTCGTCGACAATGGCGAACATCCCAAAACAAATCACAGAACCACAACTAAACAGAGATAATAGCAATAGTAGCATCCATTCACGCATTTTTAAAATTCCCTTATTCCAACCGGTTATTTCGTCCCCTATTGCTTTACCTAAAACGAAAATCACGGAATTACGAAAATGCGAAAAAAATGCAAGGCAAAAGCAGAAGCGCAGAAATTCCATCTCTTCAAAACCACACATCATGAGGACAGCGTGTCGACGACAGCGGCGACTGTCGGTCGCTGTTGTCGACGACAGCTGCGACGGCGGCGACCTTTGGTCGCCAGTGTTGGCGACAGCTGCGACCCACGCCAGCGACGCGCCCTCCACGATCAATACGCACAGCGGCCAGTGTCGTCGCGCGCGGCGCGACCGAAACTGCTACACTCTTGGAGGAGTGTAGCGGCAGCCATACTAACGCGGGAGTGGTGTCTTCATAGTCCAAATATCAATTTGCTGAGCTACCCAGACAGTCTTCCATAGACTGAAAGCTGCGCTACCATTCTCAGCGGCACCAAATTCCCAAAAGCTGATCTACTCGAGGAATTAAACATTATGCATGAGTTGAGTTTTTCCTGGAGCACCCGCAGTGTGTTTCCTGTGCTTTTCACAACTTTGTTCGCAAGGATGGAGTCTAATCCGCACAGAAGTGCATTTATCCAGTCAAAGAAATGTCGGTCTCATCTTGTATTTAATAGAGGCTTTCGTATGCTGCTGTTTGGCAAATCTCTTATTAGGTGAGTCAGTAGTTTTTTATGCACTGTGTATAAGGATTCCAAAGGTGTTGTGACCGTGCTACGAATGCTACGTGATTGATCAGTCCAACTCTACTTTTTTCACGAGAGCTGAGGAACTAAACTCAAATAAAAGATCAATTACCGAAGGAAAAACTTAACCCAACAACTATAAAGGACTAAATTTTGAATGAAGAGAAAAGCCCCCTCCTCTCAAATTTAGCGTATTCAGACCTGGTGTGGCCAAGAGACCAAGGATTCCATGATCTATAGCATCCTTACAAATAGACATCCTCCAGATCGCTACCGGTAAGAGATTTCTCTTCCTCAATGTTCCTGCTTACGACTGACACCTTTCCAGGGTGAACCAGGTTTTGGCCAATCAGCCTGAGTTCGCGGCTGCATTCCACTGTGATGTGGGGAGCCCCATGAATCCAAAGGAGAGATGTGCCGTGTGGTAAAAATCTACCTGACGATCCTGGGTAGTATGCGCCATCGCGCCACTATTTTTTACTCATACCTAAGGATCACTCCATACTCGAGTTTGTGACGTGCATGGCATTCTTTATGAAAAAAAATAAAGGTATGACATTCTTTATGAAAGGAATATTACCGTATCACAACTGTTCAATCAAATGTATATCTATGTACAATTTCTGCGGAAATGACCCAAGTTTGATTGTGTGAAGGATACAGTAGAAAAGTGGTGTGAGAGAACCATTTTGTAGCAGTGTTGCAGTTATCAAGAATATACCAATCCTGACGTTGCTCAGATGCAGATGAGAGGCACGCGTATTTCCATTCAGGGTGTACATGAAGTATAGACTCATCTTCACATGAAACACTGTGATAATCGATAGATGCGCCTAACGCACAATTGATGCTCGCATCTAATGATTTCCCGGGCTGTCGATGACGAATAGTAGAAAGGAACCCCCTAAATGGACCTCCTGATGTGGGATGATTGCACAGAAAAAGAGAAGTTGAAAAAATGAAAGAATGATTCATAGCCGTATAGCAGTGGCGGACGCAGAAAGTGGGCG
>JARK01001370.1:1029998-1062319 GCA_000688135.1 Ancylostoma ceylanicum
CCCCCCCCTGCGTCCGCCACTGCCGTATAGAGATGCGTGAGAAATAATGAACGCCTCTCGTGAAACATGATTTGTATGGAAAATCAAAATTAGATCCCTGTATAATAAAGCGCTAGGCCATATTGAGAAATACTGTCTGTCTGTGGCCGGATGACTCATCGCCTGAGAGGGTGGAGAGGACGCGGATTTTTTCCGTTTAAAATAGAATTCTCAGTGTTAAAGGGATGAATCTGCAGAAGAAGGTAAGGTAAGGATTGGCGAAGGTTTCCCGCACATAATGGGAAGAGTTTTACGCAATTCACTGAGGAAGAAAACTCGGGAGTGAAGACTTAGCATGCCTGCAGTAAAGATGCTTGAAATGCAAATACGTTTGGAGCTCAGGTGAACGAATTAAAAAACGGGAACTTGAACATCTTTCAATTACTCGTCTTCTTCACAACTCACTTCTTAGAAAGCCCAACCAATTTCATACGCAATTCATACGCGATGCATCTACGTAAGTTAGGAGAAGTTCGTATGGGATTGTTGTACGGCTCAACCAGCGTAGGTAGAGTCTCGCCACTACTTCTTTGCACAATTCTTCAAAATATAGGGCCTACATAGAATCTAGGGGAGACTGTGCATGTGAGAGGCTGCAAAGGCATGAAAGATATCACTGAGGGTGTTTCGCGGCACTGCCTTCACCTAAGAAGACGATTCAGTTAAAGATAGCCGGCTAGCAAATCCCTATTCCGAACCCTTGCATAAAGGAAAAAGTTATTGAAGTTGCCTCGCAGAAAATCACTGTCATCCGCGAAGCGCGCCGAAGCTGCGCTTCGTGTGGATGACAGTGAGAAAGTTTAGCTAACCCAGAGGTAACGTGGCACACGGGTTCGAGACAGAGCGCCGCGGAGCGGATAGTTGGTAAGTTTTCACCTATTTTCACAATTCATCATGAATGAAAAAGAGAGGAGATTTCATCACGCGGCATATGGTCATCTTTATCTTGATCCAGGACTTTGATGAAGTTGCATGTTTCCTCTTTTGTGGAGTGGAAACAGTGGTTAACAATGGCACAAATTTGGCACCTCGCAAAAACATTGATGAAACATGGTGGCTCTTCCTTTGTGCGAGATGATTCCACATTGTTTCGGTTTATGTCAACGGCGCAGAGGAGTTCTTCTCTATCAGGCGGATTCTACCATCAGAATCAAAACACATGACAGCCAAAACAATAAAACACATGACAGTCAAAACGATATCCTGAAGAAGCATATTATTTTTGGATTATTGTTGATACCGTTCCATTCCTTCTCTTCTCCTTACAAGATTCTTCTCGAGATCACAGGGCTAGGGAGGTGAAGAGGTGTTGCAATAGAAAACGGTTTGCAGCCTTCAGTTCGCCTCCGTGAGTCTGTGACCACCTAACTTTTTCAATTTCAAACTGTTCAAAGGTACCATATGAACACTCTAAAAATGCGAACATGTGCTACATGTAAACCATTAGGTCGTCAAGTTTGAAATGTCGGACTTTATAAGCGGTCAATTTGACAGCCGCTATCTTCGAAGTTCTAGTGGACCACTTTCTCTTCTCTTCTCTTCATGAAGCAACATCCTCTTTCTTTCAAGTTCACTCCCCATGTATTTGATCAGCTTCCAACTTTATATTTGACAGCAACTTCTATAAAACTACTCAAAGAACAAAAACCGTGTCATTTCGGAATATGAGTTCCATATTTGGACCATTACGGCTGAGAAACCTGCAAACATCATTGAAAATTTAAGGGAGATGTGGCTAGGAAAGAAACTAAACTGTGCTTGTTGCGGAAGTACAGCTCATTTGATATGAAGCTGCAAGATGGGCCTTGTATTGAACCAGGGCAACGATTACCAGGAAGCTGTAGCGATAGCTCATAGGAGTCAAACTAGGCCAGCTAAAGCGCCAGGTTTGGAGTTCATAACCCAATAATATCGACGTATTCACAGGGCAAAATGCCTTAACAAACGAATTTTCCACAGTTTAACCCTGGAAAATGATTGGCAATTATTGACTTTTTTGCGAAACCACGCTGACAAAGCCCATGATTGGAATCCACCTGCCACTTATTGTGCTGGCCAAATCTTGCACTACTTAACCATAGCTAATTCCAAACATTAGCTCCTTTCTTTATGGAAAAAATGTTTGATCTTCAACATATTGTTGGGCACGCCCTTGCCAATTTACTGGCTTCTGCCTCCCACGCTTCTAATCTGCTTGCGCTAACCTGGCCACTGTTAAGATGGCAGATCTGTAGTCTGCAAGTCTATAGTATGGAGGCATATTTGGATTAAATAAATCGCAAAATAGTCGCTCTTCTGAGAAAGGACACTCAAGACTTTTTCATTCAGAATCAGACATTTGAAAAAAGAATTAGACATTAGAAACGAAACGGAGCATTTCTTTGATTTCTCTCTCCTTTTTTTTCTTTTTGTTTTTTTTTATAATTTCAAATAATTATTCGTTTGTTTATTTCATACTTGACGACCTTCGCTTGCGTCATCTTTTGTAATTGAGTCAATTGGATAGGCCTAAGAGTAGTGGGTGTTGACATTTATTTACAGAAATTTGCTTTTTTTGACATCGAAGGAGCACCAGCTACGTTTCGCTTACAATTCAGTATTGCTTGGAGAAGATGCCGGCACAGTGCAAAAAATGTTGAAGAAATTAGAGAAACAAGGAAGAAAAGTTGGTCCAAAGATAAATTGTTCAAGGAGTTTCACGACGACACAAAGCTGAATGGTTGAAACTCGGTGAAGAGAAAGAAGTCCTTTTATTGAAAACCAATCCGAAAAATGGAGCAGAGATCTTCAATACTATGGTGCTCCCAGCAATGATATACATATACGTAGGTCTAAAATAGGTGCTCCAAAAAAATAGAAAGAAAAAAAAACTTGAAGCAACTGTAAGACTAATGGAAATAGTTATGTCAAAAACCAGTCCCAGAGATTGTACCACAAAGGAAGAAATTCGAAAGGGAACCCCGGAATTCGAGCCATCTTCGAAGAAATCAGAGAGGGTGAATAAAAATAAGCTGGACACGTCGCTCTCATGAACGATAGCCACTGGACGGCGAAAATATTGAAATGGTGTCTAGAAGTAAGGTAACCTCGTATCGCTAGCCTAACCTTAAGGTAAAAGGATTGCGATAAAGTGGTCGGCGTTGATCAATCCCATCATGTGGGATGGGCCACGCATTTGTCTTCATCTGAGCATTGTAGAGGCGTTGAATGTGTATGTGCCCTATACAGTGCCTTGCGGTGTGTTGAGTACTGCCGCTGTTGGTAGACGAGTCCGTGGAAGAAGTTTATTGGTTGGACGCAAGTGGTACAATGAATCACACCGTACTCGAGTGACTCTTATATAGGGTTTGGTACAAAGTACAGTTGGAGTACACAAACACATGATTTGGGAAACAAACAATGTGGATCAAAGTCCATATCTAGCAGCCCCCCCCCCCCCCTTCTGGAAAGGTACAGATCAAGAGTTGGTTCCAGTGCTGCGTTAGCTCCTCTGAATGGATTGACGGCGAAATGTAATGAAGCTCTGCGTGTGCGTGTATATCTTCGAAGTTGAGGTTCGTCTTGAACAGGGAGCGTCGTCGATGTCGATTCCACGGCATTGCCCTGGAGCGTAGTACTGTAGTGAGTTGAAGGCTGTGGTCCTTGTAATTTGAACATCTCGAATGATGTGTCCATGTCGTTGGGTTTGTTGTGACCTTCTTCTCCAAAACGCATCGTGAGTTAGTTTGCATGTCGAATCCAAGTCTCTTCTCCGACGCGGACTTTGTACAGGACTCGTCCCAGACGTCAGAGCACTTGACCATTAGTCCAGCTTTATTGACCTTGGTAAGTCTTCACGAGTACTGGATTGCCTCTTTTGAAAGTTCTTCATCTGGCTCCATGTCGACGGTTAAACAATCTCTCCATGGTCGTGTTGATGTCCGACTTGTTTTGGATGGTGGGTTTCAGCAATGAGAGTGGCGTTCGGAGTTTTTTAAAGGCATAGCTCCGTAGGCGACTTGGATCCTTCGAGTGCTGGATTTGGTGTTGCTCGGTAGCAAAGGGAAACATCTGGAGGATTTCTGATAGGGTCACTCCCCCTTTCAGCTTGAGCGGGCTTCGTTTGAAAGTGTCGACGAAGCGTTTCGTTTAGTCGGTCGAGTTCTTTGTCGACCGCAGGTTGAGCAGCGTATGGGACGGGGCGCTTGGGGTGGAAAACGGGTTTAGCTCTGGCTTTGAGCTGCAGGGTTGCCGAAGACAGTTTGTAGAGACCGAGCCTATCGCTGAATGTTTGAGGATAGTCCCATTGTAGTTGCTTTGCTACATTGCTGCTTGTCTGCTCGGTGGTACTAGCATTAATTTCTGCTGGCTGACCTGGGTCGGTGCTCGGGAGGCTGTCCATGAGAGCGTAGATCCCCATTTTTGAAATCCATTCTGCTCCTAGTAGATTCGACGAGGTATTGACCACATAGAATTTGTCTGTCGCTGAGGCGTCATGGAAGCTGTAGGTGCATTGACGTTGCCCTGGTAGTTGGATACGATCACCTGAGGCGCTGTAAGCGATAAGTGATGGAGGTTGGAGTTCTGGTTCGCCCATGAGTGGTCAGGTTTCTTTATTGATCACTGTCAAGTCCGATGCACTGTCGAGTTGGAAGTTGATGAGTTCATCGTTCACTTTAACTGTGGCGTAACGTCGATACTGGTTGTAGTTGATATTTGCGACTGTGAAGATTGCGTCTGATCGCATCGTCTGCCTAGTTGAGCGGCCATTTCGACGGGAGGGGCGTTGTCGTTTAGATCGGCGCCTGGAAGAATTACAGTATCCTTCTTTGTGCCCGACGCAGATGGAGGTGGTCTAGTTGGTGTTCCTGGGTGAGCAGCTTGGGTCTTGAAATTGAATTCTGTTGTCCTTGTTGTGTTGGGAGGAGCTGCTTCACTGAATGGACAGCTGGACTGCCATGTTGACTGCGTCGTCGAACTTCACGCGTTGTGGGGTTTGCGGTAGGATAAAGCTCACGTACTTCTCGTAGGAGGCAGCATCAAGCTTGTGGAGGAGGAGACAGATGCGTGTGGCTTCATCCAACAATTTAGCATCCGATGTGAAGATGTCGACATGGCGGCGGTACCATGCTTCAAACGTGATATCTGCATCTGGATCGTAACAGAATTGTGCGATCCGTCCTGCCAGCGTGTCGAACTGTTTCGCTGGATCGGCTGCAGAAGTTGACTGCTGGTTCTCTTCTTTTGGAAGTCCTTGCAGGGTACTGGCCAGTGCAACCAGTAGTTGTTGGAATTGTTCGTCCGAGACCGTCGTCATGTTGCTGCCGTAATCCCTGATCGCCACTGTTGAGTACTGCCGCTGTTGGTAGACGAATCCGTAGAAGAAGTTTATTGGTTGGACGCAAGTGGTACAATGAATCACACCGTTCTCGAGTGACCCTTGTATAGAGTTTGGTACAAAATACAGTTGGAGTACACAAACACATGATTTGGGAAGCAAACAATGTGGATCAAAATCCACATCTAACACGGGGGGCATCCGATGAACCAAGTCAGTGCTTCATCCTTCCAGACTCTTATGGTATCAATCTACCGACCCATAAGGATGAATGGCGTGGTTGGCTCCGGGCGTGATCGAATCATCGACCGTGTGCGTGCGCAGCAAGCCTCTTACCACTCCGCCACACGCGCCCATCCTTAGAAGCAGTGTATCAGCTTTGGATATCGAGATGTCATTGGAATACGATTCTTCGTGACGCGCTGATTTCAATGTTGCACTTGAAATCCGAAAAAAAGGTCAAGAACCCTACCTTTTGAGGCAAAGTGTGGTTTTGACATGGACGAGCTTCGCTGACCGCAAACAGGGAGGAAGCGGCGAGAAATTGAGAGTGTTTGCCGAAATGAACATGTCAGCACCAGCTATTATAGAGAGAACAAGTACTTCCGTGTTGGAAAACCATGCCGCACCCTCAGTAAGGTTCAATTGCGGAATGAAGCGTCTCGTACAACTGGCCGAGGATTTCGAATTTCTCGGCCAAAGAATCCCGTATTTTCGGGGTTTTCGACGTCTTTTTGGGATTTGAAGTACACCTGTGCGCTCAGGAGCGCGAATATGTTCAGATGATATGGGATTGTGAAGAGCTGACACACTGCCTTTAACACATTCGCGACCTTACACTCTCGGTATGGTGCGCCGCGTGGGACACGGGCGGTCCCTTAAGCATGTATTTTTGCTCAACCGGTTGAGCACGCGGTCCCACGCGTCGCACCATGCGTGCTCAACCGGTTGAGCACATTGTCGCGAATGTGTTAAAGGCATAAGGGCGATATATATTATACATAAAATGTTATAAAACGGACTTTAAACCCGTTTTCCAGGACGGGATTTGTAAGGGGCTTGTAACAGGTTGCTCGACCGAGCTAACTTGTGGAGCCGTTGATCTTATCGATCTGGCATGTCAAAACTCGTTGGCCACCGTTGCAGACGTGGCGGGCAGCCAGCACACTCACGGATCGCTCCGCCCTGGTGGTTCGTGAATTGCACTTTGGACCCTCCCAGAAACGGGTTTATCGTCACTGTTGTGACATTTTATACACATTTTTGGAATCAGCGTGGGAAGGAGATCAAGGATCTCTTGATATCTCCAACACTCAAAACAAGGTGACACACTGCCTTTAAGGTAGGCCACCAAAACGATGGCAAGATTTCACTAGGATTAGGTATGTATGGTCATACATGGATAGAAAAAGCAAAAAGCAGAGAAGAATGGTTTGACGATGATATAGAATGCGACTGACTGCGTGTCATGGACTATTTGATTTGCCCTTCATCAATGTCACAACGGCGCTTTCCAATTCTCGCTTTTTTTCTATAAAAATTGGATCTTCCATTTCGACTAGAATGAACTACTTCGCCACCGACCACCGCCCCATTTCATTCGAGATCAAATGTGGTCCAAGTGGCTAGAGATATAAAAGTAGTTTACAGGGGAAGATTTATGTCTTCTTCTTCTTTTCCTTTGACGTTTGCCCTGTCCGCTGGCGGAGTCCGCTTTCCTGATCTTCTGACGCCATTTTGCTCTATCGTGTGCCTGGTCTGGGTGGACGCCCACAAGCTTCAGGTCGGCGTGCAGTGTGTCCAGCCACCGTTGCTTCAGCCGCCCTCGTGGTCGTTTTCCTGGTACTTCGAGATCGAGACCTACTTTGCATATGGTGTCTTCGTTGGGGCGCGGAACGTGGCCGTATCATCTAGGTCGGGTTTCACGATGTTTGTCGGCAATTGTGGTAATGCCGATCCGCTCTCGGATCTTCTCATTACGGATGCAATCTGCACGCGTGATACCAGCCGTCCATCGTAACATCTTCGTCTCTATCACACTTAGACGGCGTTCTACTTCTTTGCTTCTTCTACTGGCTGACCAGCATTCTGCGCCATACAGTGCCACGGATCGAACGAATGCTCGATACACCTTTGACTTGAAGCGATCTGGGACATTTTTCGTCGCACAACACTCCAGTCATTGAACGGCACTTCAACCACGCAGCGTTGACGCGAGCAACGACCTCATGGGCTAGGTTGCCATCAACTGAGAGTGTTGAGCCGAGGTACTTGGGATAGTCGTTTCTATGGAGGTCGTTACCATCAACTCGAATGGTGGAAGGCTCGTCAAGGTTGATCGTCATATACTCAGTCTTTTTCACGTTTAGCCGAAGAACGAATAGGGCTAGACGTTCACTCCAACGGCCTGCGTCTGTCGCTCAATGTTTTCCTTTTGGTCTAACGCGAGCATGACGTCATCTGCGTATAGTAGAGTCCACGATGCCGGCCTCTGGAGGTCTCTCGTTATAGCGTCCATGACGAGAACAAAGAGGAGCGGTGAGAATGCTGATGACCCTTGATGCACGCCCACGGAGATTGGGAATTCAGACGACGTACCCGCGGCTTGGACCTCTTGGGTCGGCACAGAGAATCCTAACCCATTCGATGAGCTCGTCAGGGACACCGTGCCAACGCGGTGCCTACCAAATAACTTCGTGTGGAACGGAGTCGAAGGCCTTCTCCAGATCGAGGAAGACTAGGTGCAGTGGCTTCTGTTTCTCACGGTGTTTTTCGATTAGCAGGCTTGCCGCATGGATCGCATCCGTCGTCCCGCAGTTGGCTACGAAACCGCACTGATCTGTCGAGACTCAGATGATGTCACGGACAATGCGTTCGAATATCTTCATGCTGCGAGATAGCCGAGATTGGCCGATAACTCGCACAATCCGCGGGGTTGCCTGTCCTCTTCCAGATAGGAATTAAGGTGCTTCTCTGCCAGTCCACAGGAGTCTTTTTCTCTTCGATGACCTTGTTGAAGAATGCCGTCAGCCACTGAGCAGAGTTCCAATGCCTTGACTTCCATAGCTCCGCCGCTACATCATCAGGACCTGTCGCTTTACCTAGTTTCATGCGCTCCAGCGCGGCAATGGTTTCTTTCACGGTGATTGGCTGGATAGGACCGCATGTTGGCGGTAGTTGTGGGATGGGTGGGTGGCTGAATTCTTCTGTTGAATTCGTCGCCTTCTTGCGGTCTGTTATGAGCTGACCACCATTAACCCCGTAGAAGTTTTCGACGTCTTCGATCTGCCGCTGGCGGGACTTCGCAAGCCGGTAGATGAGGCGTTCGCCGCCATCTTTTGCGTCTAGCTGCTTGCTGATGTTGTCGTAGTGTGCAGCCTTCGTGGCGGCTACAATCTTCTTCGCTGCTTCCTTCGCTAGCAAGTACTGCCGCCAGTTGTCATCGGTTTTGTCAGGAATACGTGGTGCAGACGTTTCTTCTTGCGCACTTTAATTCTTACTTCGTCCGTCCATAGCCATGCCTGCTTGTCAATTTTTCGGCGACCTGGTTTGGTCGTGCCAAGTTCGGAACGTACTACTTCTACGATCGCTCGCGTTGCGTTCTCCCAGGTCTCGTCGATGTTCGTTATCGGTGGTAACTGCGGGAAGCTACAGTTTCTTCTTTCTCTTTCAGTCGCCGTCACTTGATTCGGGCCGGTCCGCATCGTTCGTCGTGCGTCCTCTTTGGCGGCATGACTTCCATGGCGCAGTTAAGCGGACGATGTTGTGTGGCCACGGTTTCGTACGGCACAATCTTAGCGTCGGTAACTAGCTTTTGATCGCGATATCGTAGGAGAACGAAGTCTATCTGGGTCTGCGCGTTGCCACTGTAGAATGAGACGAGGTGAGAAGGACACTTTCGGAATTTCGTATTCACGATGACGAGATCGTGATAGTCAGCATATTCCAGAATACGCTCGCCATCGTCGTTTCGAGTCCCGTACCCAAAGCCCCCATGGCATCTATATCCATTTTTTGCAGCTCCTACATGACCGTTCAAGTCTCCTGCGACAAGTATTATATCTTCCATAGGTACTTCCGTGGTCTTTTCGTCCAGCAACAGAAATCATCTTTCATCTGTTCACAACAGCCTGTCTGTGGGACGTACGCCGAGAAGAAGTGGAGAAGTTGTTCTGCGGTGGTGACGACGACCTTCATGAGACGCTCATCAAAACGCTGCACCCCGGCTGTCGAGTCCCGGAAGCGTTGATAGACAGTTATGCCCACACTGTTTCTGGTCTTTGGGCTGCCTTGTAGACTACCTTAAAGCCGTGTCCTATGTCCTTTGACTTGTTACCAGACCATCTCGTTTCTTGCACAGCACACAGATCTATTCTACGATGGTCGAGTGCTGCTGCCAGTTTACATGAACGCCCTGTCAACGTGCCGACGTTCAAAGTCGCAATGCGCGTCTTGGCTACGTTTCGATCCTTAACGACTCGCATTCTTGCCCCCCGATGCCGCCGTTCGCGAAGCATAGAAAACAAGATCTATGAGTAACTGAAAAAAAAAACAGCTCAGAAGTGGTCTGCCAACTTTATCCACAGCAGTTTTGGCAACCAAGTCCTTTGGGACGGTGAGACATAGAGACGATTATTCCATAGGGTTGCTCCACATACAAGGAAGAATCACTAATTCCAATTCTCAACGACACGCAAGTACATATGTCCAACGCATTCCGTGTAAATCCCTAAAATGCTCTGTTGGACTTGAAACAAAGGAGCAACCAGAAGGCTTCTGAAGCGAGTACAGAAACTGCGACTCCAGCGTTGTCGTGTTTACGGTAATTGCCGAAAATTGTGGACACATACGAGGAAAATGCGCCCTAATACAACTATTCCCCTCCCCCCCCCCCCCTTAAANTCTGAAGCGAGTACAGAAACTGCGACTCCAGCGTTGTCGTGTTTACGGTAATTGCCGAAAATTGTGGACACATACGAGGAAAATGCGCCCTAATACAACTATTCCCCCCCCCCCCCCCCCCTTAAAACATCTACTTCTATGATTATCACAGTAGAATCCCTCGCTTGCAAATGCAGTCTACTCCAAATGAGCTGTGGATCGGTGTCACCCTCTTACCTATCTCATTATCCATAAAAGCAGTAAGAATCCACAAAATATTCGTCGCTGAGTGAGTTGTTGTTGGATGGTAAGAGAGGCGGAGCGAGAAGTTGCTGATCAATGACTTTCAGCTCCTTTAGAGTTGCGTCGATCATTTTGATGTCGGTGCTTTTCACGATAACTCCTCCTATTTTCACTATGTTCTATTGGAATCTCCAGTTTATCTTAGCAGAAAAGAAGGGCATTGAAGTTAGAGATGTGCGTTCTTTGTCCTGACGGCGAATGCGTCCGGATTAGAATAGATGACGCATCGTATCTAAAAGAAAGTTCTACCATTTTTCGCAAAGTTTGAAAGAAAATGGATTGTTTTTTCAAAAGGAAGAGATCTGCATTTTCCATTGCGGTACAATCCATTTTTAGAGACTAAAATCCTTTAGCATTGGCTGTAAATTTAAACAATTGAAAAATCTTTGAAACAGCTACAAAAATAAGGTATTCAAGAGAATTCATTTGTGTTTTGGTAAGAAGTAGACAATTCTCCTTAATATAGGAAGTTGAAGACTTCCTAACTCCTTCATTCCTGTTCCAGACACCGCCACTTTTAAACCTCGATGATTAAGATAAAAGATAGGTCAGTATACCTAATTTCCGTCCCCATAAATGTACGGAAATGAAATATAAAGCATGACTTTATCCGGAATCCAGCACTAGTAAAGAAAGGTCACATCAATTTCAAAACTTTCATTGAAAGGCTAGTTCGATTGCCCCGAAGAACATCCTCTATCACGCTAGCAGCGCACACCCGATATCAATAAAACGTTCCGTAATTCGAGACCTGTTCAGAACCGTTTTCAAGGTGTGCACTGGTAAGGATGGAGAGCTCTGAGTAACGAAGGGTTCCTGCCGAATAGGTGGGCTTCCGGCTAACATCGGAATCTCTTTTTTGTCTGCTTTTGTTGTTCTCTTCGCTCGCATACCTCAAACTGAACGCAAACAAAGGTTTGAGAACATTCCAAGGTGTACTAACCCACATCCTCTCACCTAGTGCTAACATTCTCCTGAAAATCCCTGGGATCCGTTAGCGGAAGCCTTCCTCCATCCGATTGGTCCCAGGAACTATGAAGTTTTTCCGTTTTTCGAACCTTCTTATGTGAAGTCAACAGCCCACAGCTTGGGCTTGTCGGATCACGTCTTTCCCACTACGCGGGAGCACTTCTCAGCAACTCGTGGTCCTTTTCCTCACCGTCGCTCCCACTACGAGACAAAGTCGTCCCCGTCACCGACGGTGAACCGTCTCTCAGCATCTATATGTATCTCTCCCCCCCCCCCACTCAGTGGGGAAGATGCACAGGAAATGGTTGGTGACAAATTTTGAACACTGAACTCGTTTCATTGTGTTACAGGAGTATAGAAGCACATCCTGTTCCGTGCGTCTTTTTTAGTACCAATGTCACTGCCATCGGTAATTGGGTTCTTCTATTTTTTTTATTTGGGCTGAAAAACAAAGGGAACGGTGATAATGGATTCGTTTTTGCACTATCCACCTACATACTCGGCTTCAATTTAGAATCGCAGAGGCGTTCAAGTATGCTCTTATGTGGTTTAGAGAACAACTCTGGCGGAGTCATCCGATGCATAAATAATTGCTGACGTCAACAAGAAGAATCCGTCCTATTGAGCTTCTTGAACATAACTTACCCGACCAGCAACACTGTAATACACTTTCACCAATAATACTACACCCGAAAAGTACTCCATGCAAAGCTTAAACCAACAGAAAAAGCTTGCAAAAATGTCCTTGCCCGGAACCTCATTTCGTTGCAGATCTAATTTAAGAGGGGCATCATTTGTATGCCGTTCTTATCCACTGCAAGAGCATTTCCATTAGTACGTGGGACTTCCTGAAGGCCTGAAAAATTCTATCGCTCAAAATCTATTTTGCCATTACATTTCTTCGCCTTTGTATGCGCCGGAACGTCTTCGTTATGTCTGCCTTTTGTGAGCTGTGGGTTTGCTGTTGCGAGCTTTATGTAGGATTCAGGAAGCCATAAACAAGCATAATCACCTTGAAGGCAGCACCCACAGAAATCCTTGTGTTGAGAATTTCCTCAAATTTCGGGGTTTTCAGGGGCGGATTACTCATAAGCCGGGACAAAACTGCGTGAAAGTCTATGATGAAAATTGTAAAATCCGAGCACCTGGTGATATACATACATTTATTAGGTTGTAGGGAAAGTTCTCGTGGTTTTCAGAAGTGTGCTTTTTAACCCCACGATGAGCAGCATGAGTCGTAGTCAGAGGCAGGTCTTAGCCCTCTGGAGGTTATGATCAGTGTTTGGTGTGACTGCAAAGGCATCATACAATACAATGTGCGGTATTGCCACGCTACACTGCTCTCGCAGTAGACCTGTACTGTCAGTGGCTGGATAGAATGCCCGCAAAAATTGCAAGAAAAGGTTCGAACTACGGCACGATCCGTTCCCTGCTCGACAATGCTCGTCCGCTCACTACAAGAATGACTCGCTAGAACCTACCTGACTTTCAATGCGAAATGTCATACTGGCCTGGTCTTGCGCCAAAAGTTTACTATCTTCTCTTGACTCTCTCTAACGCCTTGCAGAAGAAAGCGTGCGTTAATGAAGATGACTTAGATCGCCGGTTGAGCAATTTTTTGGGGTCAATTTTAGTATAGTTCTATGCCGAAGGCATCGAAACGCTTCCCGGAAATTTGCAAAGACTGATAGTACGGGATGGTGATTTGACCATTTGATAAAACTTTGTGTTTCAAAAACCGCGAAAACTTTCCCTATAACCTATATATTATACTTGAAAAGTATAATATTTCATGCAAAGCTCAAGCCAACAGAAAAACATCGCACAAATGTCCTTATCCCGGAACCTCACATCGATGAAGATCTAATTTAAGAGGGTTTTGCATTTCGTTCTTATTCACCGCGAGAACATTTCCATTAGATCGTGGGACTTCCTGAGGGTCTGGACAATTCTATCGTTCGAATTCCATTTCGCCATTACATTTCTTTACGTTCCTGTGCGTTGGAACGCCTTCATTTTGCTTTGCCTCTTGTGAGCTGTGGGTTTGCCTGTTGTGAGCTTTATGTCCAAACTGCTCATTCATCAGTGTTAAGATTCAGGAAAGCATAGACAAGCTGACCCAGTTTAGCAAACCATCCCTTGTGTCCTGCGTCTCCTAACATCACGTAGGCTACTAGATAACCAATCACGTCAACCTAGTTGTTGGGTTACGGAGTTAACATATCATGAACCTTGTGTATTTGAACCTCGTGCATTTATATAAACCTCGTGCATTCAACCTTGTGTACATAGAAACGGACGTGCCTGTGTGTTCTCACAATCAGACGCGCCGCTTATTAGACTTTGGGTATGAAACGAAGAAAATACGTGTCTGCCTGTACAGTCGCCGTTGGTGCATCCTGTAAACCCAGTCACACCTTCACTGTCACAGACTACACCTATGACTATGATATTTCACAGACCTCAGATGGGCAGATGCTAAATTTGATAACGGATGCTGATTGGTTCAGTTGTCGCAATACCAACACGGAAGCGATTTATCCCAAGAGTTGGGTAGTTACACCCACTCATGTAAAAATAAAATCAGCATTAAAGCGACGATACATATGAAGCTAAATATGAATTAACATTCAAGATGCATATAGACCGATAAGATCTTTGGCGAACTATTGTGATCAGTAAAGGGTACATAAACTCATAGCTGCAGCAATAAGCCTCAAACAAGCGAATAGATATGGTTAGACCTAAACGGCGAACTAAACCTAACGAAGATAAATCTGAACGCGCGGTATGTACATAGGGTAACACCTGATAATCAGGCGTGGGACAGAAGGTTAGAATACATATCCTCAAACATCGGAGTGGAGTGTGACTTAGGCGCAGAGTATGAAAAAAAAAACTACTAAGTACAAGGATTTTAAGCGTATGACCATAGGGTAGAACATATGGAGAAAATACTTTCCTACTTATTGGGTGTGTAAGTGCATTGCTCTAACCTAGGCGAAAAGCATAAGAACAGTAATTTTTAGAATCCGGCTCAGTCGCGAAAGATGTGAAAGATGAAAGTAGAGTAAAATTGCCTAGCCTAGACAAAAAGCATAAGAAAGGTACATTTCAGAGATAAAGATTGACTAAAAGTGCGTCGATGAACGGGATATCACGACTGCGACTCTCGTCCCTTATATGTTGGATTTTTGTTGACAACAGTGACTCAAGCAGGGTCTGTTTTGAGAGCGTTTTTCTAGAAGCTAAATAAATCTGCAGGAGTCACTGACTTGCTGGAAGGCGATCCTGTGCTTTCACCAACATCTTACAGAAATCCCGATTGATGCCTTGGTGGTGTTTAACCAAGAATCGCTAAAAAGGGTCATTTAGGTCCTTTAGCAGGCTACTAAAATGACTAGGGTTCTGAGCGAATTCGTGGATATTATTATAACAACTCTCATCATCAATGCTAATTGACTTTAAGAAGCAGAACCGATCTAGTGACCGAACTTCTTACAAGTTATAGTCTTCCCAAAGATACTGAAAATGCAAGTGTTTAAGAAGCGCGAGAAAAAGGAATTCAATGATTTTGGAGGAAGACATTTGATTACGTGAGTTACATGCCTATTCATGTTTCTCTATCCCCAGGAAAAACGGAACTCGAGAAAGATATTTAATTCTTTTTTTTCTGAAGCTGTTGTGCTTACCGGATTTCCTATGCTCTGTAATTGTTTTCGGCACCTAAGTCTAGACATTTCCAAGCCAATACCAATTACCAGTTGTTTTCGCGCTTCGTTGTACTCAAACTGGAGTCAAAATAGACTCCGGACTGACTTGGAGCTTCCTGATGGAATGGTTTCTTGAACTAGATTCCGAAAAAATGAAGCCTTTTATGGTGATCTGTCTGCGCTCATAACGCAATTTAACTGAGGGAAAAAGCAAGGCATAAGCTGTAGGAAAAATAATTGCGGAAAGATCCGGGGTTTTCCCCATGGTAACCGACTTTTACGAGATCATTACGCTTTTTTTTTTGCGATTCTTTTCGTGAAATCCTCAAAATTTTCACATTAACGTAGACACCAGCACACACACATACATAAGTACATACAAAATGAAGGGTGCAAGAGTAGAACAGTGTAAATAATATTGAATTCTTTCTCTCAACTGTGCGTCAATCGCCGCTTAGACGTATAGTCCTCCTCAAAAAGATAGACTGATTGCGCGACTGCACCATCGCTGCGGGACCTGAACTAGGGACGCGGAGAGAGCATTCTGGTCTGGTCGAGAGGGTCGAGTAGGTCCCAGCACGATTCTGGAGCCGCGACGCTAGGAAACCGCACGCGCAATCCGTCTCTTTTTGAGAAGGACTGTACTATCATATATACCTGAAGGGTAATGAGGCCATAGTTTTATATTTATCTCCTTCTAGAAGTTTAATCATGACAGTGTCCCCGGACTTACTGCAACACATGCGAAAGTGCAGATATTTCTGCAGCCATCAACGTAACCACTTGAAAATAATTGATTTTGAAGGAAGATATTTTGAGAAGTCGCGTTAGAGTAATGATGAAATCGATCTTTTAGGAAAACGTCATGCTTTTATTTAGGAGCGTATCCAGTAGCTCTCCCTAGTTATCATAAACAACCCTTCCTGAATTCAGCAATACCAAATTGATTGATATTAATTCATTTTCGAAATTTTGATATTTGAACAAGCTTGGATTGATCGATGCTGGGGATGGTGAAGGTACGTAACAATCGTTTTGAGATGATAAAACAGCTTAAAGGCAGTGTGTCAGGTCGTTCTGGGTATCGAGATGTCAACAGAATCCAATTCTTCTCGACGCGCTGGTTCCAATGATATACTTGAAATCCGAAAAAACGGTCAAAAACCCCTACTTTTGAGGCAAAATGTAATCTTGACATGGACGAGTTTCCCTGACCGCAAACAAGGAGGAAGCGGCGAGAAATTGAGAATGTTTATCGAAATAAACTCCTCAACAGCTGCAGTTATAGACAGAACAAGTATCTCCGTGTTGGAGAACCATGCCGTACCCTCAGTAAGCTTCCATTGCGGAATGAAGCCTCTCGTACAACTGGCGGAGAATTTTGAAATATTAATACCAAAGGAACCCATATTTGTCGGGGTTTTTGACGTCTTTTCGAAATTTAAAGTACATCTATGTGCTCAGCAGCCCGAATACGTTCAGATGAAGGGGGATGTGACGAGCTGACACGCTGCCTTTAAACGATTCCAAGTTCTGTCCACAGTTCTCTTGCACGTATGAAGCAAAGGACTTGTACATTAAATTTGAACAGAATTCGTGCAACGCCATTCACATATGGCTGCTGCAAGTGGTTTTTTTACGCCACAGCTCATGCCGAAATTAAATAAGTTTTATCACAACATTGGTGGAGTTATGTACCTGGTTGTTAGTTCTCCTCATTTTTTATTAGATTGGTCCGAAAGTCTTGCACCAAACTTCACACAATTTTCAAACAATGTTAACCCTACTATAAAAGATATCAATCAACACATAACCACCACCATGATCGAGGACGTATGTCCAACGATTCACTAGACTTTCGATTCCAGAAGTCCAGAACTGCGGCAGCTGCGAGTCGAAGAATCTTAAAATCTCGTTTTCCAGTTGCGTCTGATTATCGAATTTCTCCTCTCGTAGATGCAGCTTCGAGGCTCGAAACAAGTGATGGTCCGATGGAGCCAGGTCTGGAGAATACGCAGAGTGTGGCAGGAGCTCCTATCCAAGTTCGGCGATTTTCTGGCGAGTGAGCATTGCCAAGTGGGGTCGGGCGTTGTCATGAAATAAAACAACATAGTGAATTTTCCTACGCTTCAAGCGAATTGCGTCCGCCAGTTTCTGTAGCTGATAAGAGTGGACCTCAGCGGACACGCTGTGCCCAGACGGCAGCAGCTCCCGGTACAGCATTCACTCGGAATTCCACCAACAACACAGTAAAACCTTCTTTTTGCGCAGTTCTCCTCTCGTCTCTTTTTGAAGTGTTTCGCCACGCGGGAGCCAACTTTTCTGCCGTGTTTGATTAGCGTACAGCACCCAGTTCTCATTCCCAGTAACGATTTGTCGGAGAAAGTCCCTTCTGTGTGGCCGCAGAAGCAAAGACTCACACACATTCACTCTTGCGGCCAACGGCGAGGCACTCAATTTGTGGGGGACCCAAGTCGACATTAGTTTTCTGTAACCCAGCGCTTGGGGATGCCTGATGATTGTTGTACGGCCGCAACCATGAGTCATCGACAGCTCATGCGTAGTTGCACTAGGCTTCTCCCTGAGAGCATCGCGCAAAGCCTCATCATTGCAGTCAGTTGGGCGACCAGAGCGGGGTCGAACATCAAGCGAAATATCTCCCGACTTGAAACGTTGAAACAAAGGATTGACAGTCCAGCGAGATATTACATCTCACTTGTATGCAGCACAGATATGAGCGGTGGCGTCTGCTGCGTTGCGGCCCTGCAGAAATTTATAGTACACGATGGTACGAATTTGGATTTCGTTCATCGAAGTCATTGTTGCATGCTAGTGAAACACAGGCGCTCATATGCCCTTCTCGTGGAAGCTTCTAGAACATCCTACCATATTCTATTGCCAAAATAATTTGAGTCAATGCCTATAAAATTCTAGATCAGAAAATAAAATAATTTGTGCAAGACTTTCAGACCAACCTAATAAGATGAGACCTTCCAGCCAACTTAGCTCTTGAGCAGCTATTTTAAAGACATCCGAACTCATTACAATTGGGAGATGTCTTAGCTCACACACATTAAGGGTGATCATGTACCTGCGACTGCTCCTATCCCCATTCGGCCTTTTGTTCCAAGCTACACGGTATACCCCAAGAGTACAAAAACCTCATTCCTATCTTTGGATGTCGTATTGATAATGAAGCTTATTGCCTCTGTCGTATTGATAATCTTTTGTATTCATATTGTATGCATGAACGATCTCCTCTATTATTAGGCATCATTGGCAAGGTTTTTAGCACTGCTGAGGATAATAAGTGAGGGCAGGTGAACTTGAGTGCAAGATTATGGCCTTTTTGCTTCAGTGAAGCACAAATCCCGCGACTGCAAGGGCAGTGATTGCTGAATTGGTCTCTCGGCCTTTGCTAGCTGTTGTTATTTTCGGGCAACCCGTTGGCTGTATGTAAAGGAAAGTCAATTTCCAAATTAACATTCAGGATCCATAATTTTATTGTTTGTCCAGTTTTCGTCATGAGTATGAAACGTGTACGAAAACTGAATGTAAAGGCAGTCAGCTACCCCTTTTTCTCGAGCTTGTCGTTGTCGTTATGGAGACTTTTCTGCAATTTCACGAGTTCCTGAAATGGCTTTGATTTCTTTTTTTTTCTATTCTGTAGAAACACCTGGTGCTGTCTGGCGGTTTCACCAAGAAGAAATTGAAATCTGCTTTAAATGCTGTTAAAAGTACTGTAACGGCCACAAACTGGTTAAAGGCAGCGATTAGAGGTATTCTCACTTCTGAATGGAGTCGCTTTACCGTGAGGACGGCCGCTGGACGATCACAGCAGTAAGTTGATCACAGTAAATAGCCGCCTACCTGCGAAGACCGCCGCGCACGCATCTGCCGACCTGGACAAAGGGGTTCCGTCGCGCCAACTAACGATGGTGTGCGCTTGTGGTCTAGCGGAGTGATTGAATTGAGGTGTATGGAACGTGTACAATAATCGGAGTTTCATGGCTGGACCTATCAGCCGAACACTCGTCCGTCCTTCGGACGTACATGAGATATCGCCACTATTTCAAGTGTTTCCTACGTGTTTCACGAGTGTAAATCATTGTGAGGGAAGAATAGGCGTAACCAGGTGATTCTGTTTGGCCCATTCGGGGCGTTTGTCAGGCCCACCTGTTTGACTCGTACTACGCTAAGCTCAAATAGACAATGTGATATGGGATTGACGTCGTTCCAGTTCAGACAGATGGGCGTGACGCACGGCCTGAATGCACCAATCAGAGTCGCCTGTCCCCCCCCCCCCCCTTTCCTTCCTGATGATACGCACCCGTGTTCCACACTGCTTCATCATTGTCGATGAGTTCACCATCCCTGAAAACCCGCCGAGTCTAGAACACCGAAATTTCCGCTGGTGCTGCCTTTGAGATGGTTTTGTATGGAAGGAAAATTTACATTCCATTTTTTGCTTCACAACTATGTGCCCTATTACATCATTGGCTAATTTGGAACCATGCTCGTATCACAAAGCTTCTGAGCAAGTTTTGCGTTTTAACATTTTGCACTTGGAAGTGAGCGAAACGTGACCCATGACGTCATTATATTGACGTTTTCGGGCCTATAATTGTAATAATTGTTCGTCATTTTCGCAAACGTATTTTTTCTCATACTCTGCAGTTCTGAATACCGCCTTCGTTCCATCCTGGTTATTTGGATGTCTAGTGAGCCATGCACATCACTTTCTCATTCTTTTGGTATTCTGTTTCCAATTAGAACTGCTGCAAAGTTGCGTTGCGGTACATACGATTTAACACGTTCGCGACCTTACGCTCTCGGCATGGGACAGGAGACACGGGCGAGCCCTTAAGCACGCGTTTTTGACCAACCGGTTGTTCACGCAGTCCCATGCGTCGCACCACGGGTGTCAACCGGTTGAGCACATTGCCGCGAATGTGCCAACGACTGTACATATTAGAGAGGGTCTAATAATATAATGTACCTGATCAAAACATAATCAGACTGGATTATGTTCACAAATGGAAAGTGGTTTGACGAACACTCCTGAAACTTCTCTGGATGACAAATTCTGCCATACACTAATAAACTCGATCCCTCCTGCACAGATTTCAAGGGGCTGGGAGGCAATTAAATGCTGATAACAACACCGATGGAACAACATCACCAAGGAACTCAAACTTGAAGCGGTAACGAGAAGACCGTCAACCCCTTACTAGAAAATATTCAAACTCTCAGTCTTTGAAATCCTTGGTTTGGACGGTGCAGCTTGTACTCACCGTTCCTCCACCAGCATAAAAGCTGCACGAGACGGGCACATTTAAGGGAATTGTTGCCGCGTAACCCGATCAAACATGGCTTTTTCACGGCCTCGTCGTCGAAAACGCGAAAACTGCTGTCTCCCTCTATGCTAACGGCAGCTTAAATGATTTTTCTTTCAGAGAGTAGACGTGGCTCCTACATTATTACTGGTTATTTGGTGCTAGGTATTTTGTGGGTGCTCTATAATAAAAGATTTCGAGAACTGTTACATTATAAACATTTATATCCAAAAGAAATAAAATAATGAAAAAGGAGCAGAACTTTTTTATAGAATTTTTGCATGGAAAAGCCGAATTCTCCGCCATCTGCTCTGCCGAATTTTGCAAAACTAGAATATGCCTAAAACGCAAAAACAAAGGAAAGAAAACTAGCCAAAACGGTTTTTCATCACTTGATAAAATCGTGCGAACTTATTCCGTAGAATAGGTTCGTGACATTTTAAGACTTTCCATCGCTGTCTCTCCAAATGCCACTGCCGTAGAGGTCAGTACTAGAAAAATAAACAAAAGCTAAACTATCCCTTTTCCGTCCATTTCCAGTCATTGTACGGGAATTAGAGATAGAATACCACTTTAGTATCTACTCAGAAACTTTTGGGCAGCGGCGCGCAACCATGTCGACACCGGTGCCAACGATGAAACCGGCCTCGGGGACAAGAGAGAATCGGGGCCGGCACCATTCCACATTGTGGCGAGAGCGACCATACCGCGCACGACAAATCCCCACATAAATTTTTCTGCGCTCCTTTCGAAGTATGCGAAGTAGCGCCGATTCAGGATCTCTACTGTCGTTGTGAGCTGTTCCATAATTAGCGGCAGTACAGGCACATGTGCCCGTCGCTACCAGTGCCCAAAAGTTTCTGAGTAGTCATCAGTAATGAGAAAACGTGAAAAATGTCCAAGCAATCGTTACCCTGACTGCCTCGAAGCCTTTTTCCTATGCTCGCTTGCGCTGTCGGCTTTGCCTCGCTCAAACACGTTGGAGCGGGTTAGCGAAGTACTGATTAGGCAGTACAGCACCAAGGAAATCATTTCGCGCATCAGGTGATGAAATGCAGTGTACTGCTTTTTGAAAGCAGCGCTATCTGAAAGTGCTGGGACCGGCAAATTTTAGTCTTGGGCCCTAAACACTTTACCAACAAGAGAAAGTGTTTAGACGTGTGTTCATATTCATAGAAAGCTGACATCGGCACTTTTCTGTTTAGAGGACATTTTTCCCTGCTTGATATCTCGCCTCCGAATTCATCAACCGACTCATTCTCAACATTTTTAACGCGCTATACAATCTCGCAGCGTATTACCACTTTTTCCCCACTATATCGCCTATCGCATTACACATCAGACTCTTTTACACTGGAAAACATGCCTAACAAATAGAGCACTCATGCCTCAGCACAACAATTTACATGTTCCTTGGTTTTTGAACTTGGGCGTTTTCGAGATCTGCTCTGTATGCTGCTGCTATCTCCAGGCTGTTAGGTGGAACTCTTTTATTAACGGCCTGAGGTTTCGACTTGAACGTCTTCTTCAGAGGCTTGGAAATGATGAAAAGCACGACTACACGTTCTTGGCCACCAAACGTTTTGTCCCCTCTTGGCTAGTACAACATCATTCTAGATCAACTAGAGAAAACCGCTCATAGACAACTGGAAATTCACCACCGTCTTTGAGTCCACCGTTCTTGCGGTCTTGCAGATGTCCGGACCGTTCAGACGCACACACTACGGACAAGTGAGCGTGACCCTGCACCCTAGATGGAATACGGGCTCGGGTATAGATATTATGATATTTGATAGAAAGGAGAGGAAATCAATGGTAATCGACAGGAATTCAGTTCTGTTAGTCATGCTGGGATTCCTGGCGGAAATTCAAAACCCTTCAATAGTCTTACGCGCAGTGATGTCCGTCTCATGGATGAGTATCGTACACATCACATCAAAGTCGTTTTCATTGTGCCCTCCGTGTCTATGCTTCCCAAGCACTGATACTAAACTCCGTCTTCGTTTACTTGCCTGTTCTTACAGCTCATGCCTCAGTATTTCATGCATTTATTGTGTTGATCGAATGAAGTATTAGATGCATTTGTTATTTGAATAATCGATTTTGAATAATATGTCGAAAGCTGAAGTCCTCGGGAAAGGGAGAGCCCTACACCAGTGTCCTGCTTAAATAATGCACTACACATTCGATATTCGAATATTCGATTTTGAATGATTCGACAAATTGAAGTGTTCAGGTGAGGGAGAGTCCCACACCTTTGGGTAAGCGAAAATAAGGGCTGTAAAGCTTTGTGTTTCGGGGATGCCCGACTTCTTGGGTGGATCCTTGAATTGTTATTCACATCAAATAAAGTCATTCGATTTATATTTGGTCACCATGATTACCATACCCTACACACTTGGGTGAAATAAAATAGGGGCTGTGAAGTTCTGTGTCTTTAGAACAGTCAGCTTCCACTTGCTCTTTGATAGCTGTTCATTTGCTTTCTGGTAACCTATTAGCAGTTGAATATGTAGCAACTTATTGGCAACGATATAGCTCCTGAATGGCGGCCAAACCTCCTCCATTTTACGGATTAGACCGTAGGTGACATGCCGCCCCAACCGCTATAATGTCTGAGTAATCCTAGAGCAGGAGTCTGGTGCTAATTTATGCACCCAGGAGAGATTGACGGTTTCGATGGCATGTGGCGGGGATTGTCCTTGTGAGCCGGCTGGCTCGCCCTTGTGCAGCACAGAGGGCTTAGAGAGCGGAGAGCATGGGAGTATAAAGCTATTTCATCTATTCATGTTCTGATTGCTTTAGTACACTCTCATAGTATCCTTAGAACGCATCGATTTTTTTTTGATTCTCACAGATTGAATTCTGCTGTTTGTACATGTTTTGATGGTATTTACATACTCACATGGATCGCTACGATCCTTTTTTACTGGTAACGATAATAAATTCTTTCATCATACTATTTCATTCATATAGCCGCATGCTGGCAACTTTGTAGAAGATCCATCAATTTCTTCTGAAGTGTAGTCTACCCCGTTGGAAAAGAATCTTGCAATCCTTAGAAATGGCTGACTCATATGCTCGATGCAGTTTCTGGGACGTTTCCATGACGGCATGTTTCAGTTAGACCACTGAAGATGATGTCTCATGCACGTTCGACAATCATCGATGCTCTCTGTCAAACGCTCGAAGCCCTCTTCCAATTTCTCTACGTGCCCTTGCAAGCTGGTGAAGAATAATGGTTCTCACTCCCCATTTTTCCAAAACCATTTCACATCTTCGCGCCATGACGGATGGAAGCGGAAGAGAGCTCTAGCAGAATTCTTTTCTGAAATAATTCCATTTATTCGAAAGACAACTATGTGATCTACAGAATAATTGAGTACTTTATTTACACTATCACCCATGAACAAGTGAATACTACCTGCGTTATGCAAATATTATTCACGTTATAGTTGCAATGCAGTGTAGCTTTTTTTCCTGTGAGAATTCCGTTTTGGTTGGTCCTCTTTCTATTTTTAAATCATTGGCGAGTACCTGAGTACCTGAACAACCAACCCAAACTCGTGAGGTTTTCTGCCCACCAATCTTTCGAATTTGATATTGACATTTATTTATTTATTTATTTATTTATTTATTTATTTATTTATTTATTTATTTATCTGTACGTGGTAAACCACGCGGTACAATAAACGTGAAAAAAACATGGCAACAATCAAACAAATATTGTTAGTATGCCGAAAACTACTAAGAAGATTCTTTTAGGAACCTGTCTACGAGTCTCTTGTATTGTGCTAGAGAGCACGGAAGGACGTATTTTTTCGATAATTCCAGAAAAGCAGAGCCAGCTCTTAATGTAAAGAAGGAAGACCGGAGAGAGCTCTTAGCTGTTTGAAATTTAATCTTGAATGAGCCACCTCTTGTGCATGAGGGGGATACTGTGTAAAATTTATTTATCGGCAGCTTAACCTTTTCGCAAATGATTTTGTAGGCCATCACAAAATCATACTTGCTTCTGCGAATATTCAGAGAGGGAATCTGGAATATACGGTTGCGAATAGAGGCAGGGGGAATGTTGGCATAGTCATACCCATGCAGACGTATCCAGAGCTTTCTGGTAAAGCTGTTCTGGACAGCTTCGAGTCTTAATACGGAGCGTTTTGATTCTGGGCTGAAGACCGTTGCACCGTGCTCAAGAATGGGTCTTACATAAGATTTGTAGGCTAGGAGAAGATGTGTAGCAGATTTAGTAGATAACGATCTAAAGATATTGTGCACGGTGTGGCCTGCTTTCTTGGCTATGATGTGACAATGTTCATCAAAGGAAAGATTCGTATTTAAGGTGAAACCCAATTCCTGAATAGTGTCTGTACTACATAACTGCCCCTCACCAAGGTAGTAAACGTGTTTTGCTTCTGACCGCCCAAGGTGGAACAATTCAGTTTTCGCGCTCGACAAAGGTAGTTTCCACTCTATAGACCAGTCCCGAATTGCTCTGATTTGCTGCCTGAAGAGCAGCATGATCGTCATTCCTTGAAATGTTCCTGTATATTTTTATATCATCAGCAAACATTTTACAAGAAACGCCATACTGGCTGACTAAAGCAGGAATCTGAGAGGTGTATATAATGAAGAGAATAGGGGATAACACACAACCCTGAGGTACTCCACTCGTCACTGGGTAGGATTGAGAGAATCACTCGTTGATCTTGACTTGGAAGGACTCACCAGTTATAAATGACTCGTTGATCTTGACTTGGAAGGACCTACCAGTCATAAAGTTCTTTATCCAATTAACTATCCTAGGATGCAAGCCAATATTTGCAAAACTGGAAATAAGTTCATTGAACGTCACCTTGCCAAAAGCTTTTGCAAAGACATACTTGTCCTTAAACGTGGTATCAATTAGATTACTTGTATTTGCACTGTGCAATGTACTCACATGATTAACCCATGGAATAAATTATAATAATAATCTGGAGGTACATTGCAACCCAACTATTAGGGTACAAAACATAAATTCGCATTTGTGCTTGGGACATCTAAAGGTCTTTCTCCTTCTTTCCGATCCGGAATTCCTTGGTCTTGAATTGAAGGTCTTTGATTATATACTAGAATGTGATATAATGTTCTATTACTCCTCTTCTCAACTATAAAAGTTGGCAGACCAGATCCCATCCATGAACAACAATGCTATGATTTTTCGAAAAAATGTAAAATTTGGTACAAGATTTTCGGACCGACCTAATAGTTAGGTGGTATGCTCATTGCACTAAAATTGCATGTGTACATAAAACCCCAAGCTATGCCCTACCATGCATTTGATTGTTGCATCCTTGAATAAAACATCAAAAGACATGTTAATTCAGCTTTGCTATTCAAATAAATATATTCAGTCTGTCACTAGGATTCACAGCAATATAAAAAAACAACCCATTCGATATTCGGTGATAAAAGCTGAGATGTCCCTGCTTGGACTTCTCAACCCACAGAGGACCCACTTCCTTGCCACACCACCACCTTTGCACTATAAGCTCATTTCGTTGTAAATTTAATTTGAAAGAACTTCATTCGTACAGAAGTTTTTATTCACGGCAGCAGCAGTTCTATCAGTCTTCGGGGCTACCTGGCAAATCTCTTTTTCCAAATTTCATTTTCAAATGCCATTTCTTCGCATTCCTCTGGAGTATTTTCTTGTTATCACTTTCCTTCTCTCGGATCTATGGTACTTTCTCTGCTGAGTCTTGCAGGGTTCTATAAACAACGTCAGGTGGGTACATACATAAAGGAAAATTCATAGGTAAATACTGAGTTCGTTAAAAAGATGTGCGGCAATTTCGATTAGTATATTGCAGTGTACTTGTTCGAAGCTAATTTTCGTTCTTGAATTAAAATTCCGACCAATCCGATAGTGGTCCCTGGTAGGTGTGCCCGTTTCCCATTCATCGGACAGTGTCGCAATTTTTGGGTGCGTTGCATCGTGAAGGAAAAAGGGATGTGACCAGGCAACCCTGACTGGGGCATTCCTCCCGCACGTCACGCTCATCTATTCAAACTCGTGCGGCGTCAAGTACAAATAGACCATGTACCACGGGATTAAAGTCGTCCGAGTTAAAGCAGGTGTGCGTGACAAGCAACCCGGGTGCGCCAATCAGAGTAGTCTGGCTACGTCCCTTTTTCATTCACGGTGTTACGCACCAGGGGTGGTATGCACGAAAGTTCCGGAATGGCCGATAGGTACCTGGCAGCTTCCTGGAATTTGAACGCGATATCGTAACCGGTCTGTTTACATCTGCCATGTTCCGGGATTCATTCCGACCGGGTTCCTGTGGGCTTCCGGCCATTCCATCCAGAAGCTCCACAGGTACCGGCCAGCTTCCTGACAGCTTCCCGAGACACCGCTCACGAATTTTCGGAAGGTAAGAAGTACCGGGCCGGGAACGAGCTTCCGGATAAAGTTCCTGAGAGCTTCCGATCGTACCAGCACTAGAATGAGCTGGTACGGAGTACCCGGAGATCCTCCTTTCACTTTGTTTGAACTTATTTTTACTTTATGGGTGCGCCGGCGCTCAGATTTGCAAAATCTGCCTGGGACGGGTTCCACATGGCGCAGTGGGTGCGCCGGTGCTCAGATTCGCAAAAACGGCTTGTGACGGGTCCAACATGGAGCAGTGGGTGGGCCGGCGCTCAGATTCGCAAAATCGGCCTGGAACGGGTCCCACATGGCGCAGTGGGTGCACCGGCGCTGAGATTTGTAGATTTGGCCTGGTACGGGTCACATTTGGCGCAGGCACTGGCTGCACCGGTCTCTGCAGTGGGTGCGCCGGTGCGACTCGTCTCCCCCATTTTCAAACGCCGACGCACCCTTATCAGAGCTGCGGACCCGTTGAGGATCGGCGAACTGTTTAAAGATAGGACTGGAGTATGACAGCAGCTCTACTGGCCCTTCGAAAAGAACGAATTCCGTCACACACACACACACACACACACACACACACACACACACACACACACACACACACACACACACACACACACACACTGAGTAAGCCGGTTATTATAGGATATGGTTTTTATTTGTTTCCCATAGGTTTGCAGCAAAGGGTGTAGGGTAGGTACTCTCACATTTCTTGTGCCTCAACGGGTGTGCCATCCGAATTTTTTCTGAGCAATACTGTAGATAATAATCCGTTGTGTTCGCTTCAAATTTGTGATGTTTTGATGTTTTGATAGTGCTTGTGGAATTACACGGCTAGTTCTGCCCCAAAATTTCGGAAAATATTTCTAAATGAAAATAGATAAATGAATAGCAGTGAATAAATATATAAAAACAATAAAGAAACAAAAAAATGAGCACTGCTTAATAAAACGATGTTTTGTCAAGTTTTTAAAGCAAGAAGAAGTTTTGACACACGCTTCAACCTTTGGAATCTCAGAAAAAGGTAGTTTTCTTTAATCGGTGCAGTGTCGTAGGAGCTACTCGATAGTTGGTGGAACAGCCTAAGAGCAGAATTCTCCGAACACCTTACCTGTTACAATTTTTGTCTTTACATCGAGATTCGGTAGGAGACGGGAAAGTTTTGGTTAGCCAAACAGGTGCACCTCTACTTCAATCATGTGGAAATCCTCACAGTTCCACATCCAACCAAGAGAAATTTCTTCGATTGGAGCATTGTATTTCTCCTTCTTATATTGTGTTGCCTTGACCTTTCCCTGATAGAATATCCTCCCAGCCCTGCAGCGAATGTGCTCTCGATCAAGAAAATTTGTGTAAATCAAGGTGTGCTGAAAGTTGTCTTCCTCCACTTCGTTAGCTCCAGTGATTTCCGCTTTCTCCTTTCTATAATTTTCTAAAATAGCAAAGCGCCGGAACGCCGATCATAGCAGTTTTTGTTCCGGATTAATAGCTCAAGTTTGAGCTGAGTTACGCAACATGGAATCTCCAGCTCAAAAACGGCCATTACATTCGGGACAACCTAATACTTGCGCGCGGAGCTCGGTCTCACCTCAACATTCCAAAGCCTGCGCATCTGCGAGAGAAGGACTCTTTAGAAACAAAAATTATGTTCATATTTGGATTGCAAACCTCCAGTGTTAATCCTCTTAATTCCCTCTTTCTTATGTTTCTGTCGAGCAACTGTGCCTCTCCAAAGACTTTGAATGCACCCTGTAGAAACCCTTCATCAGTTTTGGTTTTGCATGTTGCCGAATGACATGCCTTCCTGCTTAAAACTCAGCTTTTCCGCTTTGTTCAGAGGTATCAACGACCGCACCCAGCCATCACGTGTTTTTAATCGCGAGTCAAAATGTAATGATCTTGCGAGCATTCAATCAAAACACTGTTAATAAACAACAGTCAGGTACCGATCATTCAAGCAGGAAGGTTCCTGGCGGAAGGCTTTGCCGCGGGAACCTCCGGTAGCGGAATTTCCGTTCCGGTTCCTCGCGCGGAAGCCTTCCTGAGCCGGAACTTTCGTGCATACCACCCCAGGGATGAGCGGATACGGAATTTTCCATTACCCGGATAACGGTGCGGATAACGGATAGGCCAAAAACGACGGGATAACGGATATCGGATAACGGATAACGGATAAACACCCATGAAAACACCTTTTTAGTTATATTCATCGTAACGAAACGTGATCATGTCGAGAATTTTGTAAAAAAAAGTTAGTGCAAGAGGTTATACATTTAAAAATAATTGCTGCACCTTTCGAAACAGAAACTTTATCTTGCTCACAAGACCTACCGTCTTCGGAGAGAATTTTTCGGCAAACATCTCCAGAGACAACATGAAGAAATATAATTTTTCGAGAATTTTCAGAGAAAGGTCTCTGCTCGGCCCTCTGTCCCGGTTCGGTGTGCCTTTGTACCTTTGGCCAGCTGAACTCGATAAAAAATCCCGAACCAAAGTGTTCTGAACCCGTGCACCACTTTTCTTTTCGGCCAGCTGGACTGAAAATCACTGTAATCCAAACGAAGCGCCCCTTCGCCACGCTCGGCGAATGACAGTGATTTTCTGCGAATCTTTCACCAATTTGTCTGCTTCTCACTATAGCGTCCAAACCGATGAAGGATGTAGAACTTCTTGTAGTATCACGCCATTGTGCCTCAGCGTTGTGAGAGAATAGGAATGGCCCATGTCTGGCGTTTAGGAACTTACGGCGAGAAGAATTATTGAAGAGATACTGTATCATTCTATTTTTTGACTACATAGTTCATTTCAACAGAAGCATTGAGTTCTCCTACTCTTATTTGAGTTTATGCAATCTCATGGAGGGTGAACGAAGCACATTTAGACCTGAGATGCCTGATTTGTTAACTGAGACGTTGTATAAATCCTGCTGTACCGAGAAAATTTTCATGAAAAAGGAACTAATGCGTCATTTGAAAAATTAAGCGGTTTTACGACTATCATTTCTTCATTTACGATCACCTAGACATCGGAATGCCAATTCGGATGCTGTGCCCAATATGCATCGTTTCTCCAAAAATCGAAGGGATCTACCGAGATGTAAGGTCTCCTCGACAGAAAATCTCCCAATTCCTGAACGAAGAGTCAGATCAGAGCGAGACTTTGAGGAAGTTCAAGGAGCTAGAATAGTGAGATTATAAGGTGAAAAGAAGTTCTTACCGAGGACGCTTTGCTTTGGTAAATGCCTCCAATCGGAGGCATTTACCCACTTTGGACCCACACTTGACTCATACTCACAGTCTAGCCTTTAGACTTGATGAATTAAAGGACAGATATGGAAGGATCGAAGCCTATAGAAATTGTTTAGAGAGAAATCGCTAGCGCCTAAGGTAGGGCGCAGAGTTCGTGACGCCGACGACGACGTCGTGAGCGTCGATCAAGCAAGGTGGGGACTGATCCGAGCGTGACGTTTTTTGTGCATGACGCCGGGGGCGCCGGCGTCAAAGAACGCGGCGTTGCTTTTCACCGCACGCGAGAGTTGAGTGCGGCGCGTGCGGTCTTCCTACAATAGAGAGAATGCGTCGCACAAGCCGCAGCCGCGGCGTGACGCCGACGTTGACGCTCACGACGTCGTCGCCGGCGTCACGAACTCTGCGGGCAGCCTAAGATTGGACGGCACTGTTCTGTGGATGACTTCTTCCCCATCGCCTCTGCAGAACGTAACGCGCAGTTGAATCTGTCCATTTTTGCCTTATCCGCACCGTTATCCGGCGCCAAATGCCCGGATAACGGTGCGGATAACGGATAAGGAAAAACACCCGGATAACGGTAAAACGGCCAACCGGATACGGATTATCCGCTCATCCCTGGTACATATGAGATGTCGGTTGGGTTCTGGTGGTTATTTCTAGAGAATAACTACCAGAACCCGCCCCAAAGAATTTTCTAAAAAAATTATTCCCGTTTCAAGGTAACTTTTCGTCATCGAAATTCACATGTCAACACACCGAAAAAGCTAGAATGCCCATTTTTCTCGCTTGGTAATTGAAATCAATTTCTGTAGGAAGTCATAAAAAACCTAAGGAGGCGAGTCACGAACGGTTTTGTCTGGGGTGCTGCCTAAAACAAAACTTTTAATGCAAGATCCCTTGGCGCATGCTTATTTTTGTGGACAGACCATGTCATATGTGAAGGAAATGAACATCCTGTCGTTTCGAGGTTTTTTTGCTGATGGTGACAGGGTTAGCAAGTGGCATTATCTCGCTTCTGCGTTTCCAATACCCAAGCGACTTTGAACCTGACAAGTGTGGAATTGCAGGAAAAAAGTGACTTACCTGAGATTGCCAGGAGATACTCTGGCGCGAGTTCCTGATAGTCAAGCCATCTGCATTAACCAGCGCCATCATAGACGACTTTTTCTGGGAAGTCCTTTTTAGAGACAACCATTCCACCATAGGACATGTCACAGCAAGCGCAGAATTTTTAAGGTTCTCATTGAATGAAACACAGAGATTCATAGCTGTTTGTTTATATGGTCTGCGAGTAGAAACTATTGCAGCCTTCTTCACTTCATACCTTTCGTGAAACCGGATCCCACCGTACAAGTTACCGTCATATTTTGAATTTGAATTCCCCTCAGACGCCCAGCTTACGCTGATCTGTTCTGGCCTGCCCTGCAATCTCCCCGGTTTCAGCCTTTACTTCACTCTATTTAAGTAGTCAATCGGTCATCGATTTGTCATGCACACGTGAAGGTGTCGAAAGATTTGGGAGAAAAGCATATCAAAACTCAATTGGTCTACCATCTAGAGCAGGGATGAGCAGATTATCCACACCTGGTTATTTGTTAGGTCGTTATCCGTAACTTTCGGCCTATCCGTTATCAAGACCGTCATCTTCTGGCATAGAGCATAAACGATTTTTTTTCAATTCAAACTATTCTCCGAGAGACACTCCTCATGTATAGAAGGAGAAAATGCCATTTTCATCCCATTGACGCATTGGACGCGTTCCAAGTATCAAACTCCAAGCGGCGAGTATGCCAACTTGACTCACGTTCAGCATGAAAAAAGGATACGATTATATGTGAGGCAGAATGTTGCGTGTGCATCTACACTTAGCACATGGAATAATTACCATCTCCAGAACAGATAATACGTAGTATCCTAGCTCTTTCTCCGTCAAGTTTTATGAGTAATCTGGACTAGCGCCCCTACGGGACGCTAGGGAGTGGGGTGGGGCAGCCACTTGAAGTTTGTGCGAAGTAATAACACTTTTGGAGACCTTAGAAAATAAGGAAGCAAGCAAAAATCATTAACTGTGCCCAAACACAGAACCCCCCCCCCCCC
>JARK01001370.1:1062502-1103473 GCA_000688135.1 Ancylostoma ceylanicum
GCAGCCTAACTAACGTCGAGCTTCCTACCTTGATTATAGCCCTGATCGAAATTTCTTCATCAAATATCGTCATGTAAATTACTCCCCTGTGTAATGTCCTCCCGTTCTTTATCACAGCATTTATTTACTGTATCTGGACGTTTCCCACACTGTTGAGCTGAAGCGCACTGGTACTCCTTCGACAAACCCGTGGCATGGTCTTTCATACGCTATTGAGCTGTGGCGCACCCTCCTTACCCAAGGTTTTCCCACAATGCTAAGCGCTGACTAATTTTCTCCATCGGTGGAACCACATCCTTAGCGTTTCCACAATAATAGAACCAAGACATCTTTTTGTATCGATGGACCCATATCTTTGGCGCTCTTCACACTACTACCCGCCAGCACAACTTTCCTCCATTGGTGATCTCGTATCTCACAAGGGAGGTGCACGAATTTAAGCTGCGATTCCGAAACGGGACACATATGGTAGGAAGGCTTGTCCCGAACGATGTTACATCTTATACTTGAGTTCTGCTAAATGGTTAATACAAGCTTAAAATTCCACGTCGATGATTTCCTACCGCACTGACATACACCGCCTTCACTGATAGCGATGCAGCTGGGATGGCCGAGTGGATGGTGACGCAGACTCATAGACAGAGGCTCGATGTTTTGAATCCCGTCTTCATGTTTTGTTTTGCAAACATCCACTTCTAACCTTCAACGGAATTCGGAGCTGTTCAGGAGATAAATAATTAGTTACGTTACACTATTGAAGCTATTGGAAGTTTTTTTCTATATATAAGGCCTACTGTTCCGCCTAGTAAAGGCTTGGCTTGATGCACTCTTGGATTTAGTCATTCTTCTGAAGAGTAAATTACTCCAAAATACCTGCTCAATAGGTAAGGGCCTGCCCCGAAATTCGATGAACGGGGTGTTCGAAGGTGAACTGCGAGTTCCGATGTTCTCACAGTCTATGTCCGTGTCAACGTACATTTTCTCCTCATTGTCCTCTTCAACATTTTCCTCGTCTTCTATCGTCAAGTCACAGTAATCCGCATCGAGTAGAACCCTCTCAAAGGCCTCCGCCATCTTGTGCTCTTGACGGGTTGCGTTGGTGACATCAACCTGACCAAATTTAGCCAGCAAAAGCGCAACCACGCGTGAGCAGTCGACCATTTCAAGCGGTAACAGAGTGAGAAAATGACCGATTAGGTTACATCGTATGTTAGAATATTCTGCCTTACCGGCGACACCACATCAACACCAAGTATAGAGCATTTATCTACTATTTCCAAAGAGGCGCTCGCAGTTATTGCTCATTTAGCTTCTGAACAGCTCCGAATTCCGTTAAAGGTTAGAAGTGGAAGTTTGCAAAACAAAACATGAGGACGGGATTCAAACCCTCAAACCTCTACCTATGAGTCCACGTCACCATCCACTCGGCCATCCCAGCTGCATCGCTATCAGTGAAGGCGGTGTATGTCAGTGCGGTAGGCGATCATCGACGTGGAGTTTTAAGCTTGTATTAGCTATTTAGCAGAATTCAAGTACAGTCTGTAACATCGTTTGGGACAAGCCTTCTTACCATATATGTCCCGTTTCGAAATCGCAACTTAAGTTCGTGCACTTCCCTTGTCAGTGTTTTTTGCAGCACTGTGCATTGGCGCACCCTTCGCACCATGTGACCGATTTCCTGGCATTTTCAACACTGATGAGACCCTGTACACCATCGGTGTACACGCACCCTTTGTAGATCTCGATTGCAATAAAAGGAAGTTAAGGAGTGTTCAGAAAAGGTGGTGCCGCTACTCAGCGGCCTCGGTCTTGCAGATCCCCTCTCCCGGGCACCTACATCGTGGAGCTGACGTGGGTCGTGCGTGGGCCGCAGAGCACCGCCGCGATCGGGCATCTGTGAGCCGCACAGCACCGCCGCGATCGGGCATCTGTGAGCCGCACAGCAAAGCCGCTTGCCTTGGTGGGTGGTGTCTATACTTGGGACCGAACAATTGTGTTTATTTAATTAACAATTTAGGGAGCAGCCCGAACATTCCGATATTCAAAAATGAGAAAATCTTACGGTTTTTCCTGCTTTTTATACAACATTATTCTGGTCTCTAATGTTGGAACACTCAAATTTTGCAATTATTCCAAATATTTGATATTCGAAAGCCAGACTATTCGATTTCGAATAAATGTAAATGTTCCAAAATTAAGGACCAATATAGTGCTGTATGAACGACTAGAAGAGTCTTAGAGTTTCCTCATTCCTCAGATTTCACTACTGGTGTCCTGTATCATGAACCCATAGCCGTTAATCGGTATCTAGTACTCATTATCCAGTCATTTTTGGCCAATCCCCCTTCCAGACCATCCCGTATCCTCTCATCCCTGATCTAGAGCAGCTCAGGACCTTCTTTCTCGTCCTCTACCAGCACCCTTGGGATGTAATATGGATTCTTCAGTGATGTTACTCACAGTTCTTTTCTCAGTGTGGTAAGCTTTCGTTTCAAGGTAGAAGTTCACAATGAGGATACTCTGTGATGCAAGCCTCACTGAAAAAGCACTACAACACAAGGCCATCCGTCTCTACTAGACCACAAGGTCGTTAATTCTATGACTTTGTCTAGACGACAATGCATAATCCAAAGACGTCACAGCCATTATGAGAGACTCGAATTCCAGCCGCTCTCGGATCGGACAAGGAAGTGAAATTTATTTCTACTCATGCGTTCGTACCCCACCGCTATTGGCCTTTCCCTCAGCGCAGAGCGGGTTCTCCAGGTGGTTGGGAGGCACTAACGCACGATTGTAAGTTGCGTACATTAACAATTTCTTCATTTTCTTCCAATCTCCTTCTTTCTCAATGACTTCAACAGCTGTTTCGCAACTGCGACTACTGCAAAAAGATGTATGCATAGAAAAGTGATACACTCGAGCAAGAAAATTTTGAATTTTGAGCGAACGGCTATGGTTACACGTGACATCATGTGCTTGCAAGTAAGTGTCGCATGACGCTCGTACTCTCTGCGCACTAAGGCTTCATTTAATAACATGTAACCGTGGCACGGAGATGATTAATTGTAGACAAAAGTACATTCATCCTGAACCAAAGAACAGAAAGTAATATCATATCCACACTTAATAATCGAAAGGTTCACTTTTTCGTGCAGCTATGTAGTCCACTTCGCCCGTTTATTTTGCGGAAGAAAAGACACGGTAACTAGTTCTTATGTAATCATTTCCTGGAGTAAACTTCTCAACATCCAGAACGGAATTCGAGTATGCGTTGGGGCTTCATGGGGCTTACCCTTCATCTTTGTATTGACATAGCACCAGCCTGATCGTCCGGCTGACGCCGGGCTCCCAGGCTTTTTGTGGTGCTCGATTCGCTAGCATTGTTTTAGGATGGCACATTCCCCACACCACGTCGGGCACTCCTCACCCCATCGGTACTCGTGCTTTTCGTATCTTCCCATTTCTCGGCGTCAAAGCACCCATTCCATGGCTGCAGGCAGGCCGACTGACTTTTTTCCTACTACGTATAGCATCCGAAGTACTCCGCATCCGAATAAAGAGAGAAGCTAGCACACAATTGAGGCACTGCTTTCCTCTATTATTTACCGTTCACTCACTCTATGTTGTTGGACGTCACGGAACCGATTCAGCTATGGAGGCTGACCGAATCGGTAGCATATTCCTACACTTCTGGGTAATGGCGCACCCTTCCCACAGCGTTGGATCCGTATCCAGGCGTTTCCCCACTTTTATGCGGCGGCACACCCTTACCGCATCGATGGACCCGTCTCGGGCGTTGACCCACTCATGGACGCCGGCGCACCTTTATCACAAAGTGGTACCCAGCTCCAGACGTTTCCCCACTTTTAGGCGCCGGCACACCCTTATCATACCGTGGGACCCAACTCCACACTTTCTGCAGTTTTGGGCGCCGGCGCACTCTTATTACAAAGTGGTACCCAGTCCAGACGTTTCCCCATTTTTGGACGCCGGCGCACTCTTATGATACAGTGTGTCCCCTCTTGTCTCTGAAACATGCCCACCCGCATCTTATCTTGTAAATGACCTGATAAACGCAGACCAATAAACACCAATTCTCATTCACTTTCACTGTGGTGTAAATAACTGTTGGTCCTCCAAGCGACGGGAAGTGGACCGAAACACCTGTCAGCCAAGGTAAAAGTCAAAATTTGCAACTTTTTCGTACATAACACGATGTGCTGAACACGATGGTGCACTTTGTTTCTGACGACATTGGCTGGTTCTCGTGCACACACATGAACTGCCAACTAGGAAATAGTAGGATATGCACAGATGGAATTCAAGCTTCACTTACTTCTGTCTTCGTCAAAAGCAGCACTGTGCCAAGTTTTTCATGGGAATAGTCAAGGCTACTGCCAAGACTCCTGCTCCTGCTAACTCATGGTTCGCCGCACCTCATGCTCCCCATAGTAAAACTTCCGTTCTTATGAATGGATGATTCCTGATCCTTTAGCTCCGCCCGCACCTCCTGTCTGTGGGGAGGGGATGAAAGGAGGACGGATAATTGATAGAGATTTCGCAATGAGCTTCTAATAAGACAAGAATTTCTCTACGAGTTCTGATTATACTACAAAAATCATGTGACAAGTTGTATATCCGTTGTAGGACCTAGCCATTGTCGTATCTAACTAATCTTGAGGTCGAATACAATAAAAGATTAGGCCTCAAAGGCGAGGTCCGGGCAAAATTTCATCTCTCGAATATCTATTCAATTCGTCGCCGAGGGCGACGCCTTGTAGTAAAATAGTCGAAAATTCCCAGGAAAAGTTCTGCAAGAAACGGTTCCAATCAACCAATTTTGGCATGCCGTTTGCACGTTTGCAGCGTCCGTGCTTCCAAATAACGTCGTACGACTCGCCCCACACGTTGTCTAAGGGAGCGCCGTAGGGAAAAATTCATTTTCAGGGGAGTGCACATGGTCCGCCCGATGAGGATGGTTTCAGGAACGTTCGTAAAGGTGTATGTGTCCATGCGCATCATCCATCGTTGTTCATTATGCACGCGAGCAACCTTTGTGAACTGGGGCATGTTTTGCCACAGCTATCGTGATCCTCAAACGTTTTGTCCCATATGTTGCGATAGAGCTCATATCGAGCTCTCGCACCTCTGTTATACGTCTGTTATACGTGCCACACATATATCTTTTGGGGTGTGTATCCTCGTGAGGGAAAAAGGGGCGTACCCAGGCGACTCTGATTGGCGCATTCGCGCCTCCTGTCTCATCTTTCAACTCGAACGGCTTCAAGGGATGGAATGCAGGTGGAAATGCGTCCACCCCTAGATGTACCTGGGGGTGAACTCAAAATCGTGGGGCACCTACCCCGACAATTGAAAGACGTTCCCCCACGTGCCCTTGCAGCTGTCCCCCGAGCGCTTTATTGGGTTCCGGCGGATAGGGGGACGACCAGGGTTATGCACAGCACCTCTGCTCTTCTTGGGCGTCCAGATACGCTCCCCCAACTCAAAAAGTGGGCGGAGCGATTGGGGTTCTACCTGCCCATCGCCCCTACGAATGTCTGAGCTAGCGTCGTACGAGTCCAAACAGGTGGGCTTGGCGGGCTGCCTCAGTGTACCAGTCAGAGTCGTCTGTGTACGCCCCTCTTTCCCTCACGACACCCTATGGTTCGGACTCCAAAGAACAGAAAACCTGGATGAGAAAGATTTTGACCGGACCTTGCCTTTAGCATTCTGGCACACTTCTGAATCTGAAGGCCACTACTTTTCCTCTTCTTCTCTTTTCCCTTATAATCACTGATATAGTATTGTAGAGCAGGTAGAGTAGTAAAATACGCAATGCACAGTGTTTGCGAAGTTGAACCCTCAATTCCATTGGACCGTGATGCGGTTCAAACACCCAGTATTATACTTCGTGATACCTCCCAATAGCATAGCTCATTTTTTTGAATTTGAAACCGCTCTATCGAGAGGATTGGCATTCCACCCACTGTTGGCAATGTTAGATTGATGAGGCTTTTTCTCCTTTTCTCCCAATTAATCGGGGATATGCGGTAAAGTCGATCACTTTTGATTTGGTTGAGGATTACTTAGTTGGTCATGGAGCGAAACTGATAGATGCTCTGCTATTGCAGCTGCAATTGGTCCCTATCCGTACGTGCCTGATTTAAAGCTTTTGTAGGAGTGCGCGATAGTCGCGAGGATCGTGCCAACCCTGCTTAATCTTAACCCCTCCTCCATCCCAGGATTGAACGAGCGAATAGCCGAGATGACTCAATTCGTCAGATAAGGTGCATTCTGTGCAATTCGCGCTCCTGAGTTCACGTAACTTCACATCATCACCACACTGTGAGTGAGGTGCTCCGAGTACTTCACTCGGCGTCTCTTTGCTACCCACATTATCTAGTCATGAAAACACGGCGATCATCGCCCTCCAGGGCGAGGAGATCAGCACCTCGCACTTGCGTGCTCCCAGCACTGCCGGGGATGGTGACGATCTCCAATCTCACAGTGCTGGGAGATCGTCGCACGTGCGATCATCGCCCCAAATGTGGCGACGAGATGTGCAGGCACATTGTCTCACCGCCATGACACTTTACTACGGGCCCTTCTTTCCCTTATTTTCTAACGTTTTTGCACTAGTTTGACGTGTCCGAGTTTGCTGCTTTAATTTCCACCTTTGGAGCTTTTATGACCGAAGGGTAACATTGGAATGTCAGTCCGGTTTTCCAACTACGACTGAATTGCTAGCCTCACCCAGTCCAGGGTGCTGCGGGACGTGGCCTTTGCAAAACCGATGTCCATGGCTGGTTTCAAACTATCAATTTAATGGATATTCGCAGTTTGCAGGCGTATTACCGCACTACCAGTTAATGGATGTTCTAAATGTATGCAGTAAACCACTGCGCTATAGATTCCATGAATGGCCGACACAATCTGCTATTAAAAGCGATGCGCACAAAACATGGCTCTGATGTGCTCGACTGAAAATCCATGGCAGTGACTATGAAATAGAGTGAATTCGGGAATTTGTGGGTTGTGGGTTTTGGCTATCCAGAACGGTCACATCCTTCGGGGACGATGACCGAAGCAGTGGGATTACTGATCTGCTTGCAGTCAGTGTTTTCGCCGAGAAAACATCATACAATCCTCACTGACTGTAATCATAACCTTAATCCTTGACAAAAATCCATCGGAGAATTTTTGTTGGACTGACGTCACGTGCAGCGAACGCGGTCCACTCTTTTACTCCCCCCTCCCCCNAAACTGCACGTTTATCTACAAGTGATGTCACAGCTTCATACCCTTAAAACTACCGCCTTAAATATGCATTTGAAAAACAGCGAAGCCTGATATGTTGCCAGTCTCACCACTCCTTGCCTTAAAGTGGAGGTGGGATGGCATAACTCCGCCTTCTCCATTCATTTTCACTTCGTGCATACAGATTATGTAGTGAAGTGGTTCCAGCTCTCCTTTTGATGTTTTTCCAGTTCTAGGTGCCGGCTCAATCCTCGCACGTGGGTGTCTCTGTCGCATGGCGTTTTCGCCACTTGTGCCCACGCCGTCGAATTTCGTTTCTGGCACAGAGCTAGTGAAGCACCTTTAGACGTGACGCATGATGATATAGTTGAATTTCAAGTCATGGGTTCTTTGGTTACTATTGTTGGCTAGCAAACACTATGTGGCAAACTTCAACGCTTCCCCATACTCCCACCTCAAGCTATTAGGTTGTCCCATAAATAATATCTGTTTTGAAGCTGAGCTCCCCAATGTGCATAACTTAGCGCAAACTTGAGATATTTTTCTGAAATAAAAAATGTTATGGTCAGCATGGCGCGCGTGGCGCAGTAGTAAGAGGCTCGCTGCGCACGCACACGGTCGATGATTCGATCTCGCCCGTGGCCAACCAAGCCATCCATCCCTCCGGGGTCGGTAAATTGGTACCAGAGGAGTCTGGGAGGATGAGGCGCTGACTGGGTTCATCGGACGCCGCCGCAAGACACTGTATAGAGCACATACACATTCAACACCTCTACGATTCCAGATGAAGTCGAATGCGTGGCGCATCCCTCATGACGGGATTCATCAACGCCGACCGCTTTATCCTTCATTTTTTATGGTCAGCATCTCCAGTAGTTATGTAATATGCCGTAGAAGCTATAGAAGGAAAAAAAAACCAAAAAGGAGAGCCAAAGAGTTGTGAACATTCAAATCTTCTAACAGTTTCCATGTCCGACTGCCCTTGAATCCTGGCATAGTATTTGTTGTTGTGGAATACGTGAGCATTCTTTCGAGCTGTTAGCCAAGATGGTTATTGATCTTTATTGAAACTAACGTTTCGGCGATGTCGCCTTCGTCAGAGCCTGGAAGGTCAAAGACATGAGTGATCTATCCCCTCAAACGCCTCATCCTTCTACAGGACATCATTCATCCAGCTCGTAAACTCAAAAACAGTATCAGGAAGACATAGACAATGAGCGCTCACCTTAGTTGCAAACACGATGACCGAACAGCGGACCACTAGTGCCAAACCCGTGCTCCTAAGGGTTTATAAGGTGCCTCCAATTCAAATCTTCACTATTAGGTTACGGCCATCACTTCTGGGACAACCTAATACGATGGCAAGCATAACCTGGATGCATCATTGAGAGCACCCACGGTAAACGTGTTCACAGCCGTGCTAACGATGGGTAAATTTATCTTTATCTTTATCTGTAGACGTGCACAGTTGCACGTGGATGTACAAAGCTAACTAGTACTATACAAGAAAAGCTTACAATCATTCAAACTGATATAATACATAACAGAATTTGACATGTGTTCTAATGCGAAACCACTGAACGAGCAGCTAATTTTCTGAAAGACTGCAGCGACATTGACAGCGCATTACCCCCCAAAATCGAATTGAAAGCGGAGACTACTCTTTGAGAAAAGAATTTGGATCTAACCTGAGTTTTTGCTACCGAAACCCTCAGCTTTAAATGAGCACCCCTTGTTCTGGAGGGAGTGAGATCGAAGAAATCTCTAGGTTCGACTGACGATTCTCCTTTAAGAATTTTGAATGCCATAATCAAGTCGTTCTTTAGCCTTCTGCTGTGGAGACTAAATAATCCGAGTTGCTTACGCCTTTCATAGCCACTTGGAATAAGACTGTATCTCACAGTGCTGCATCGGAGCATAAGTTTACGAGTAAAACTATTTTGGACGCTTTCCAACAAATCGATGTCTTTTTTCGTGAATGGACTGAAGACCGTAGTGCCACATTCAAGGATAGGACGAACATATGTTTTGAAAGGTTTTACAAGTATCTGTGGGTTTTTTGTCTTTAAAGCCTTGAATATCCTGTACGTTCGAAGGTGCACCTTAGATGCTATCATTCTACAGTGAGAGGCAAATTTTAGTTTATCATTTATTAGGAAGCCTAAATCACGCACCTCTGTGACACATCTCAGATCCCGACCAGCAAGTTGATAGGAGGGATTGAACAGTCCTCGTCCTATCGGTAGAACGCAGCTTTTGTCGACTGCCAGTGGGAGCTCCCAAGTTTTTGACCAATTGCTCACGTAATCTATCGCTTTTTGTAAGTCATCTATATCCTCAGTCTTACTAATGACTTTGTAGATCTTTGGATCATCAGCGTACATTTGACATTCAACTCCAAATTTAGATATGGCTGCAGGGAGATCAAAAGTATAGATTTAAAAGAGTAGGGGAGATAGCACTCCCCCTTGTGGGACACCACTATACGCAGGAAACGAAGATGAGAGTTTGTCCCCGACGCGTACTTGGTAGGTGCGATTCTGTAAGAAACTGCATATCCATTGAACAACGCGTGAGTGGATTCCGATGATGTTTAACTTGAATCAATCTGTTGATGGGGACCTTGTCAAACGCTTTAGCAAAATCTAAGTAGATAACATGAACTTGTTGTTTTTTCTCAAGTGCTTTCGTCCACTCATTCAAACACACAAGTAGGGCCGTTTTGTGTTGTTTTGTGTGTTGTTGCCACGTTTACGCGGCTTACCTCCAATGGCCTCCAATTATGGACGTGGTCTCATGATGTATCCTAATTCATCTATCACTTCTTCAAAAAGTGGATGGATAGCACAAGGTGTAGGCGTGATATTGTGAACAATGATAACATCAATGGAAAATTGCTTCCTGATTTTGAATACTGCTATTCAAATGCCTAATGGCGGCTGATATTTGCCCAACCAAATTGGTTATAATACATATTCTCGACTGTATTCTGTTTCAAAAGCGACGATAGTTGAATATTCGTGCATTTCTCCAGTTTTTCTCTCTTGCCTCTCCGTGTAGCACACAATTTCCAGCATTCTCTTTTTCTCTGAGGCATTATTTATGGTTGCTACGCGTCAAATTTGACGCGTTGGCCCAAAATGCCACGAAGTTTTCGCCGCCCTGATGCGGCAAGAAGGAAAGATAATTTGTTTGTGCGGCCGTCAAGACGGACGAATCCGGGAACATTCGCCATCTGCCAGGGAATCTCTTCCCTTTTCGTTGTGCATTTTATACCTTCGCGCCTAATTTGACTCTAAATAATGCCTGAGGTCCCTCCGCCCACGTATCCCTGCTGGAACAACGAAACATACATGTTTTCCTTCTGCAGCACATTTGATCTCCGATCATGTACGTCATATGAAAACACATGCTTTTGTCGAAAGTGCATCTGTACATGATTTCCGAATTCTTGTAAAAACCCATTCTTCTCATCATGCTTTCCAGTGAATAGCCTAATTTACGTGACGACTTATTCACTTCTGCGACTTTTTGAGCCCTGCTCCATCTGTGCAGGATCGATCTCGCTGTGATGCAGTCTGCTTTTTTGTTTTTACAGCTAGTTAACGAGAATTTCCAACAGCTAGGATTTCCAGTAGTCGTCATGCTGAAGAACTATTCACCGAGAAACAAAGAAGGTTTTCAATTTTCTCATGGATGTTTGCTAACAATGCTTTCATGTTCTTTTGAGGGTTTAGCTTCATTATTCTCCCTTCTTCTCCTTAGCGTTTATCCCGCACAGTCGCAAGGTCCGCTGTGTTCGTTCTCCTACGCCAGAGAGCACGGTCCTGGGTGTCGTCCTTCATGACCCCAACATCCTCCATACCTTTCCGTATCGCATCCTTACATCGCTTCTTCGGGCCGCCTCTAGGGCGCTTACCGGCAACATCCATTTCCATTGCCTGCCGAGTAGGGTACAGTGATAGTCTCATCACGTGACCATAACAGCGTAATCTCTGTGCACGCAGTTCGAGCTGAATAGCTGCAGTTTGCGTTATCGTTCTTATAGCTGCGTTGGGCACCTCATCGCGTCGAGTAAACCGACATATCCACTTGAGCATGCGCATTTCAACAGTGTTTAGTATGCGTTCGTACGCTTTGGATAGCGGCAAGCACTCACTTCCAAACATTAATGTCGGTCTGATATCACTGCAATAGATTTTCCTTTTCAGCACTCTTGAGCACCTTCGGTGGCAGAGAATGACAGTCGATTCTGTAGCTTCATTATTCTCTCTGAAGACCATAAATTTTGGGCGGGCAGTCAGCACAGCTTGGAACGATCCGACTTTCGCCTCCAAATTTCAGCCACTTCGACCTCTTCCTAGCTTTCGTCGCTTCTGTGCCTGTTGGTGTACCTTACTGGAATTGTCATGGCGAGAAACTCCAGGATATGTTGCTATCTCAAATAAACAGAACGAGGTGATCCCCTGCGTTTGAAACACATCTCCACAATTCTGCTTCTTAATTACATTCCAGGCTTTTGTTCTCAGATAAATCATTGCTTCGATATTTTTTCTGCAGTACATTCAATATAGGGTCAAGCACTAGTTCCGCTGATTTGTGCTAAAAATGTATGCCGTTGAACAAAGCTATGAGTAGCATAATCGACGCAAATTAGCACTTTCCGCAGACTCTAAACGCGACACCAACGCATCCTTAGTTCCCTTCGAATTTGGGTGATTTTTCCAGTTACATATAAGGCTTGCGGACAACTGCAACATTGCAGTCCGAGAGCGAATTCCTCGTCTTCTTTTTACGGTGGTGCCATCTCCTAGCTGACCATCATCGATCATCGGTGGAAGCCGGAAGATAGAATGCGCCAGGAATATCTAAGGCATCACTCACGTTTGAAATATACCCTCTGGTACATAGGTCTCCCTCTCTGCACTCTACCGAGCATGAATGTTGTAGTGGCGGACAGAGGAGAGCGGTTCAAAATCACTTAATATAATTGATGAAAAAAAACTAAATGAATAAGAACCTTGTTCTAGTTTAACCTTAGGCAACATCAATTCTTAGGTGGTGAAACCCTTAGCACAAATTGCGCCAAAAAATGTTCGACAGGAAGCAAAAGGGCAAGGGAAAAACGAGCAATGAAAGGACTTCTGTCGTAAAAAAAGGCTGAGAATGCTGGTTGTAAGGAAATTGTTTCCTGGGACCCCAGGTCTGCAACGACTGACGAATGATCCTGACTCTTACCGCTTGCCCTGGCCAACTTGCTGTATGCTGGAACCGAATGTGCTTCCGATGTTGCTACGTACATGTCAGTGGCGAAAGCAGAATGTGGGGGGGGGGGGGGGGAGAAAGAACTGGGGGCTCCGGCGTTTTGGGACCAAGACGGCGAATAAAAAAGAATAATAATAATCCTTCTGGGGCGCGGGAAAGATCGATTACCAGCTGATCTCTTCCCCGAACTATCTTGTGGATTTTTTTCATTTTGCTCTGCAAACTAGTCCGATTTCGCACATTTTCTCAATTTCTTTTTGTTCTTCCCGCTTCGTTTAGCATTCTACGGGTATTATAGCTTTTCCACAGGTATTATAAATAGTTTTAGATAAATTTTCGATTTTCTCTCATTTCTCCTCTGTAAGGGGACTTTATGATGTTTTGGTTTTTCAGAAACCTCTTTGTTGATCAATGTTAATTTTCAAATGGTTATTGTTTGCAACGATGTGGAAAGGCCAAAATTAATTTAAAAAATGACTAATTTCGGCAAAATGTGACTGGTGAAGAAGATGGCCTTATCGATCTTCTGCTATCGGTCCTGATCTCATGGCTCGCACAACTCGACCACAGCTGACGCAGTCAAACGAAAAATGATTTTCTAAAAACGGCAATTTTGATGCATATGAGAAGTCCTGTTTTTAAGAAAGCGTTGAACACTCTCGATACCTCCAAAATATGCTGAAATCTCAAAGTAGAAAATTTCTGTGGACGTTGCCTTTAAAACGTGCGCTGCGACGGTCCCACCCTAGCTAAGAAAACTTGTATACTTCTCCCCAGCGCTGCTAACGCCTTTGAAGGCTGCAGCCGCGACGCACACATGAATCAACCAATCACAGCCCAACAGCGTACCTATTGTCACGCAGCCAAGAGTTGCTGGAAAGCCCCAAAATTGAGACAAATTCCGAATTCAGAAGTTGGGGTGGGTGGTTTTTGAAATTACTTTACAAAATGAATAAAAACTTTGTACTAGTTTATTTTTGTTGTTTGTTTTTATTAGTAAAAGCAATTTAAAGCAATTTTTATTAATTATTAATTATTATAATTATCATTTTATCAAATCTATTTCCTTTCCGAGTCCCCAAAACGTCGGAGACCCCGATTTTCTACCACGTCCCCCCCCCGCCCCCTTTCTGCGTCCACCACTGGTACATACCTCTACCCATTCAGCTATTCTGCTCTTAATATGCTTTCAACAATGGAACAAACTTCGAGCTTTAATGCTTGTGCAGAACTCTGATCTTTTAACATTCTCGAAATGATTTCCAAATTGCCCACGAAGAAGCAAAAACTACTCTGTATTCAACAGAAGCTTAATAAAATCGGAGAAATTCCCTTTGTCATTCCATTCCGTTTGAGGTCCGTCTATTTTATCGAACAAACACCGACGACTTCACCCTTTTTGTCTCACTTCCTGATTCCGCGACGATTCCTGACGTGATTGCTGCGTCACTTCTTTGTCCGCTTTTTCTTCGAATCCAAATTACACTCTTCGTTAGTTGCATTCTTCTTTGTAAAAAAAGCATCTCAATAGAAATTCATAGGTTTTGCCGCTATTTTTTCCGCGTTGGCGCCGGCGCAATTCTCGGGAGTAGAGAGAGTCCCATTATCCTTGCTGTTGCTGAAAAACGAAGCTGCGGAAGGTGATTCTCGATGCACTCAAGCAAAAGTTCTCTGGAATCGACATTTTCTCTCTTTCCAATTATTCCTTGGATTTTACGTGCATCATTTAAATCTATCTGTTCACTTTCGCCTATGAACTAAGACACTGTTCTTTCCTTATTGGTTTTGTTCTAGTTTTTTTAAGGATTTTACCCCTAGTATTGCTGAACTGAGCGCCTTCTCAGTGTTTTCAAGGAATATTCTGCTTTTAACTTTCTTGATAGACTCCAAGCAAGATATAGCGTCCCATGTCGAAGTCGATCAAGGCAATATTGATTTTGATTCCTATCGATTGTCGGTGAGCATTGCCACTGCGCCCGGCGCCAAATATAATCGATATTCATCAAAATCGATAACGCACACATATTATGCTAAAACAGGAGTATAGCAGGAACCTCGGTAAACAACATGAATTTGCAGAAATAGCAGAATCACTGGAGCGGAATCGTAAAGATTTTCGATCTCTGCTACTTTCAGAAGTTCTCATGCATAACTAGTTAATATGTAGAGTAAATGAGGTCGGTATGTGGATGAATAGAACCAGAACATAACAACATTTGTCCTAACGACGGCGACAATAATGGACAACAGAAATACAGCGGGAAATCGCAGGAACATGCTCTGGCGAGCCACTTCGATGGGCTCAACGACCCTGTGCTTCGGGATTCCGGCGGGTGCCTGTCCTCTCGGTGGTGCCAGCTTCCTCTTTTCTCCAGCTTCCTAAGCTGAGTTTCTTACATCTCATCACTCACACAACAGAATTAAATCTTACAAAGACTACCAAATACTATCCCCAGTCGTTCTTTTGTCTCTTTCTCTCTTGGCTTGTTTCTTGTCTGTTTCCGTAAACTTTTTGGGCGCTTTTTGATCCTGTGAGATTACGAATCCGGAACGTCTCGTCTATGTAAGGTTTGAGGGAAGTCTCCCAAAAAGAGAGGTCTTTCATCAGCTAACTAAGTCTTTCCTCAGTTTTCACTCGGAGTTGTGGGCAGTGTGGCTCCTGGAGCAAAACAACGTCGTTGTAGCCTCCTGAGACGGCGGATTTTCTTCCCTTTGCCGCATATTCTATGAACGATCTCCTTAGGGATTAGGAGTTACTCAGTTACTCGCAAATCCTAAGCTCAGTCGATGCCCACAAATAATGTCCGACAATGAACTTAAGTGCGACTTGCTTCTCTTGTTTACGTTCTGGAAGTACATGTGCTTAAACTGCAAGAGCTGCGATCCTGGCGATTGGCTGAGCCGTCGCTGTTGCTTTTTTAAACATAGAAAACCATGTACATCTGTCATTTTACACCAGTTTTTTAGTCGAAAGGACGTCGAGCGTCCAATCCTCTAGAGTTGGACGCTCCCGAGCCACCGTTGTTTCCTTGGGACGGATAACATGTACTTACGTAAAACTATTTTCGGGATGTAATATTGCTATTATATACCTGTTAAGAATCTAGAAGGAGAAACATTTATGTTTTTGATATCCCAAGTTCTCCTCTCGTGAAACGTGAGCGTGCTGTAAGGCTCACTCTCTCAATTGCTGTGCCTCAATAATTGTTATAGGAATCAGAGTCACTCTCCGGGCTCTCCAGCGAAACTGAGTGTAATAATACATAAATGCATACATTTATTACGCTGTTTAAGACAAGCCTTAAAAACAATAGTTATCATTGAACTGTGAGTAGAAGGCAGTATTAATCATTACAAGTCAAAATCCCTACTTCATACAATGTTACCATTTCGAGTCGATACTGCACTTACTTCATTAAAAGGTAGTTATTCTAGTGAAGGCGAATTTTCTGAGGGTTACAAGAGAGTTTAAAAGGGGCGTATTCTTGCTCAGAGAGAGAGGGAGGGAGAGAGGGAGAGAGAGAGAGAGAGAGAGAGAGAGAGAGAGAGAGAGAGAGAAATGCCGCACCCGCTCGAAGAGTGAAACTTCTAGTTCTGACAGAAGTTTGCGGTCTTCTATAGAAAATCCTGAATTCACCCCCTGTAGTTATGGATGTCACTGTTTCTTGTTTGTTGTTGTTTGTTTGTTGTTTGTTTTCAGTGTTTTTTGAATATTTTTAGTCTGAAGACGTTACAGGAGAAGGGGAAGAAATGTCTCCATATTGGAATGTAAAACGTATTAGAGGCTAGTTGGACGTTATGCTACAGGATTTTCCTTGTACTGGAAGCTAAAGCAGGGTAAGAAACGTTTACCATAACAACCAGTACAGCTAACCCTCTCCTCAGGTCGGAGTTTTTCAACAACATCATTTCTCCAGCTTCTTTCATATCATGGCCCAGATGCATCATTAATATTACCCGGGGTAACGCACTTACGTCCGCGCTCTTGTTAACGATGGATAAATTCACGTGGTGTTGACATGTTTACCCTGGGTAATCTCAATGACGCATGCGGCCCTATAAAAGCTAATGTTGCTGAGAGGTTCATTGTCCTTAGAGGATGGTGACTTCTTCTAGTTAGTTTTTTTTTTCTTCCGTTCAATTGCTCCAGTGAAACTGTTTCAATTGTTTCAACTCATTTTTTGATCCTGGCTACTTTCGCTAGCTGTCGATGAGGTTGGTAGCCGGTTTATCTTGGCTTACGCTTCGGCAACTCGCCGCGCTGAAATGGACGATTCGCTGAGCAACCTTTCCGAGTCTCTTTTGAACCATACGAACAAAATTCTGAGCCTTTTTCATTTTTTTCGAATTTGATTTTTACATATGTATTCATGTTTCACGTCTACAGAACGTAAAGTTTGAGATTTGCGGAAATCGTAGTGGAAAGCTCCGTGGACAAATAGCTTACCCTAGTCGATTCCTTCATTGGACTTCCGCACGTATGACTCATGCTGATGTATAATAATATGTCCTGTATGTCACATTATTAGCTTCGTTCGCCAGCCCATAATGTTCCTTCTTCCTCGTTTTTCTAGCCCGTGAGCTCAGGGAAACATGAAAGGCTCGGATTCACATCCGAGGGAGCAGAATGCACTTTCTGCTCAATTAGAGAATCAGCTTAAAGGCAGTGTGTCACCTCGTTTCTTGTGTTGGAGATATCAACAGATCCTTGATCTCCCTGCCACGCTGATTCCAAGAATGTATATAAAATGTCACAAATGTGACGATAAACCCGTTTTCGGGAGGGTCCAAAGTGCAGTTCACGGACCACTTGGGCGGAGCGGTCCGTGGGTGTGCTGGCTGTCCGCCACGCCTGCAACGGTGGCCAACGAGTTTTGACATGCCACATCGATGAGATCAACGGCTTCACACGTCAGCTCAGTTGAGCAAACTGTTACAAGCCCCTTACAAACCCCGTCTCGGAAAACGGGTTCAAAGACCGTTTTATGACATTTTATGTATATCGCCGGAATCAGCTAGTCGAGGAGATTCACAATCTGCTAACGGCTCAAACATGAAAACGAGGTGACACACTGCCTTTAAGCGATAGACGGGAGCGCACTTGCGTTCCCAGCTTTCACGTCCTCGCTGACTCGATCACTCGTCAACTCTAATTCGTTCGTAACGCTCAAATTTGACCTTTGAAATCTCCAGTACACGGAATGTTCCGAGTCTTGCCTCTCTCGTAACCAGCTCAGATCACAAGAAATTAGTGTCACTAAAAGTACATCTGATTTGATTTAGAGGTTAGAGTTAGAATATTTGGATTAGTTTTTGTGAAAACATCAATCACGGAAGCTAGTACATACGTACGTATCAACCGATACATTTGTAATTGAGACAAGTCATACACCCACGTAATTTCTAGTGTTCAGTCTCCGATCTATTCTCAAGCTGCTGCGTTTCACTTGTAAACTCCCACTGCAGCCAGTGGGTGGATTCCGGCCCATCGAAGATCACCAGGTTTTGCTTTAGGATTCATTCTGACGAAATATCTCGTGCAGATACGTTATGTATATCGCCCAGGTCTATTTAAATTTGCACCTGGTAGTTTCCATTGACACCCAGGTAGATAAATATTTAGTTTAGTCCAGTGTTAGTGAAATTCTTGGACATGCTATACATACATACACAGGTGGCCGAAATTTTGCGCAGTGGAGAAGTTCAGATCTATTAGCTTCAGGATATTCTGAATAACCGACAAATGTTCGCAGTTGTACCATAGCGAGTTTTATGTCCCATTGAATCCTTGGACTCATTCTGGGTCTGGATTTGAATCTCCGGCCTTTACGGGATTTCCAGTTTATCTATGAGTTCTTCTCACGAGAGACACACCCTAAAAACGACCCGCTTTCATGGCCACCGGAACACCATTAATTTCCAAGCAATTTTGGCCGGACAAAGACTTCCATTTGTCATATCATGGAATCTGATCTGAACCAAATTTATGGCTTTTGCATCTATCAAAAACTTTTATAACGTTAAAGGCAGAGGCCCACCTCATATTGTTTTCCAGTTATTAACATATTTGGAACTTCCTCGATGCGCTGATTCCGGCAATGTACTTGGAATGTCCCAAAACCCCTAAACCCGTTTCTCAAGTAAGGGCTTGTACCATTTTGCTGGAACAAATTTACGTGCAAAGACGTGTAGCACCACTGATCTCATCGATCAGACAGGACAAGACGTGCTCACCAGCCAGCACCAAGTACCCGCTTCTTGGAGCAGATCCGTACCTGCTCCAAGAAGCGGTTAGTTTTACCCTATCAAAAACAGGGTTTTCGTCACTTCTGTGACTTTTACTATACATTGTTGGGATCAGCGTGGTGAAGAGGTCAAGAATCTACTAATATCGTCGACGTGAGAAACGAGGTGGTCCCCTGCCTTCAAATAGCACGACACTGAGGTCGTGACATCCTGCAACTGTTCTCATGCGTAGTGTCAGTACGAAAACCACTCCCGTATTTTTTACTAATTTCTCGTTAATGTTGGCTCAAAGTGTTGATAAGTCTTCTCCAGGGTTGAGTGTGTAATGGTAGAAAATCAAGGGAGAAGGTTGTTTGAGTAAGAGGATCATGGCTGTGGTTGCAGGGAAGGATTCAGGTGCGGAAGGGTAGAAGACATTTGTATGCAGAAAGGTAAGAGCAGGGGCCAGGGAGGAGTGGCATGGTTGCCAACTCTCCTGCTGTCACAGAGCTTAAACCTGTTCCTTCCTTTATTTGCCAAAAGCTTCCTTCCTTTTTATTCAGGATACTACTAGGCAGTAATATACCTATTTACCATAAGTATAGTTACAAATTATTCACGCCCACTACCTCCGCGAGCGTCGTCGCTTTTTTTCCAATTATAAATTCTAGGAAGCGGAAATGATTTCAATCACAGCAAACTCTCACCAGAGTTATTATCCGCAGGGTGTAGGCGGCTCATCGAGCTATACATTTCGGAAATTACTAGAAATTCTCATTTGCCTTTACATTTGTCCCCTTCCGATAATAGATAATTTTCCATAGACACAAAATTGCTTGCGAATTATTATTCACTTACCTCTCCACACGGTTATATGTAGTGATCGTATAGAATTTCGGTTCAGTCTCAGGATATAACAGAGCTTAGGGATTGAATAAATAGAACAGTCACACTTTTGTGGATCATAATCTCGCCAGAGCATGTGGTATGTAGCTTTTCTCCGTTCTACATAAAGGTGAAAATTTATAGCAGAGAAAATCCTTGAAATGCAGAACTAATCCAAATTCTCGACTCGGAACTGAGGCGCGGATGGTAAAATACGAACACAGCACATCAGAAATTGAAACCAACACACCAACACAAACAATGCGGACCTACACTAAACTCCAAACGGTGGTAGACAAGGGGCGGGACCGCGGCGCGGGCACTCTGGTTGTCTGCTGCACCGAGGCAGCGGGCCTGCTGGGCAGGGACGTAGAAGAAAACCGATACCGATAACTTAATATCGGTGGCACAGTTTATTTTTTCTGTACAGCTAGATCAATCTCTTGTTGATGTGGCTCCTTCTTTGCTTGTTGCTTGATGTACATTTCACGGTCAAACTTAGTAACAGTGTGACAGAAGGACGACCGACATCGGAGGACTTGAGGAAGCCAAAAATCCCCACTTCGCCTCCTCAGTTTCTTATATAGCGGTTGCTGTGACGTCATCGTCACAACCTTCCGGTCGAGCGAGTTGGTTCGAAGTATCCGAGGGAAAATAGTCCGTAGCATTTAGCCACGACACTTAGTGCTTCCTCTCACACCACAACAGCCAGGCATCCCAAAAGGGTATTCACTCTCCTTCTTCTTTTAAAGCCTAGTTTTTGCAGTGTCATTTTTCATTTACCCTCATAGATTCCGTTCTTCTTTGGGAAGAGATATTCGTTCTCAAAAGCTGCTGACGAAAACTGCGAATGCACTTTCTAGCTGCAGCAAAGGATCATGAATCATACTTCAATGCGCCAGAGAGGATAATGTTACTTGAGTTAAATTCCACACAAAAACGTATCGGAATTCCGCAGTGAAATCGCATTCTTCTACGAAATGTCAAAGTAGGCTTGTTATGTCATGGATTTGTGGCGTGTGTCATGCGTCAGACGTATAGAAACTTGGAGAACGGCCTTCGATGCCGCCCAGGTAAAGAGCATCGACCTTTGTTGGAAACTCAAAATGTCGTGGTATTTAAGTGCTTGCTGCATTCGGTTCTCATTACTCCTCCTATGTGAGAAAGCAGCCTGATGAGTGATCCCTCTAGAAGCCTTACTGCGAAAAAAGTCAATGCGTTGAATATGCACAAAACCACATTTTGTTGTTTTATGATCTCCTAGACGGTGTGTCCGGCTTTGCTCGGGTGTTTTATTACTTCTTGTTATACTACGCTGATGATGCCAATCATTAGCGTAGTATAACGAGAAGGAATAAATTTTAGCTGACTTATGGATCGAAGAAAAGTCAGTGACCTGGTTATGATTCATAAAATACTAACTGGCGTCAAAATGTAAAAGTCACGAATTTCTTTAATTTTGTCACGTCCACTACGAGAGGTGACTTGAATAAAATTTCATTTTTTAAAGCTATTACATCTATAAGACAACACTTTTTTTGTTAATCGCGCAGGAACTCAGTATTTGAATCTCAGCAAAAAGCATTGCACTCCCGTCAAAGTGAAACAATTCAGGAAAGTGGTAAAGCGTTTCATGAAATCTTCAAATAATTCCGATTGTTTTCGGTAGGATGTGCTGTTTCATTTCAATACTACTGTTGTCACTATTTGTGTTATAGTTACATACATATACCTATTTGTACCCACATGGTCTTTCCATGGATTAATGAATAAATTAAACCGAATCCCTTTAAAGTGTTTATCATTTTGGTGATCAACTTAAGTGACCCTTTTGCACTAACCTTTCCCAAAAAAGAGATGAAGTTGTTTACTTGATTAATGTATCTGAAGTGGTTGCCATATTCGTGTTCGGAGTGCTGCAGAACCGTAGTGGTCATCTTCTTGCCCAACACTCAGCAAAGAAAAAAACTATAAAATCAATGATTCGATCCTTCCGTGGAGGGTGTCTATCAGCGTGAGGGAAAGAGGGGCGTAGGGGCGTACCCAGGCGACCCTGATTGGCACATTCGCGCCTCCCGCTCCCCTCCCTATCTTTTCAACTCGAACGGCGTCAATCCGTAGTAGATGGTGTATTTGTGTCTAGCGCCGTACGAGTCCAAACAGGTGGGCGTGGCGGACGGCCTCAATGCACCAATCAGAGTCGCCTGTGCACGCCCTTCTTTCCCTCACGATGATACGCATCCTTTCGTGGAATGTGGTTGCCATATTCGTGTTCAGCGCATTGAAAACCCCAATAAGCATGTCTTCAGAGACCGAAGGGCAAGAATAGCGAAAAGCAATGACAGCAACTTTCTGTGGAATTCAGAACCAGGGTAAAGCATGGGTGCGATGTTTCATACCACCCCTACGTATTTAGAGGGGAAAACCGAAAAAGCAAAGGGGGTCCGGGGGCGGAGCCCCGGCGATAAATCACTACTACTGTTATTTGTGTAAAATTTTGAAGGTCACCTTACACTTTTTACCATCTAAGATATCCAGTAACGTCTTGCATGAGTTTGGAGTCGAACTCGGCCACCACGGCTCAGCGTCATCTTGACTGGTGCTCTTCTGTATGACTTGTGAGTATACGATGTTTTTTGCACTTTCAAAGTCATTGCGAGCCTTTGCATTGATCTCAATGGCCCAGCGAAATTATAACAGCAGAGATTTGGACGAGTTATACCCTTACAATACAGCTACGGCGCACGCTCAAGCCTAGATCCGCGCCTCCACCGATGGGTTTTTTAGATTGAAGCATCGTAGCGCATGAGGGCGCCTTAAATTTCACTACTTGAACCAGTTAAAGGCAGCACCCACGAAAAAATTCGTCACTCAGATTTTAGCATGATATTGTGTTTTTGACTATGTGGAGTACAGATAAAGGAATCAATTGTATCGGAACTCATGATAAAATGGTTCTTGGATGCTTCCAATTTGCTGCATTATAACAAGGAGGCCGAGTTTCGCGGATGTGGTAGATCAAGAAAGTCGATAACGCTGCCTCAGTTGCCGACGGACTTCTTGGCGCAACTGGAAACTTAACTAATTTTGCAGCTTTTCGGGCGGAGAACAAGAACAAACGAAAAGGAATTAGGATGTACACTCCGGAAACATATCTCATGAAAAGTAAGAAAACTTATGGTTAAGTGTAATGAGCCAAAAATACTGAAATTCATATCATATGTGAAAATTTGACAATTCTGAGTAAAACAAGGGATCATATGCTCGAATAACAATTGAGAGGACTTAATTAGAGGAGAGCAGTTTATTACGGTGCAAAACTTTCCGAGATGAGCATGAGCAACTATCTTTTCTTTGAAAAACTGACCGACTGCGGCAGAGAACAGCTGATTCGCGCTCCGCTAAAACTCGCCTGGGGATCCCCGGATCCCGTGTTCAACTTGTTATATCTCGAGAATGCGGATGCTTTTGGTGGTGCAACTTGCGCAGAACTACTGGGACTATTGTTCAGACACCAAAACATTCAGAATTTTTGACATGAAAATTATCGTGGGTGCTGCCTTTAAGCTCCTCAGAGGGCTATTTCGCGCTCTAGTGCGACTCCGCGCTCCATTGCGCGCAAGATTACTGTGGCTTCCACCACAGGAGTGGTGCGGAGAAGGTGCGTGTATGCAGCCTTATCGCACCTGACCTGTGGTGGACGCTACAGTATTCGAGAGAAGAAGAGGGATGCGGATCAAGCATAAGGATCGAGGAGAGGTGAGAGAGTGAGAACATGAATGTTTGTGTGATAACACATTAAAACATGTCCAAGATTGTCCACAGATGTTCGGTTTTCTATCAATCCGATCCCTCTCATTTGTGCCATGGTTAGCATTTCCAAATTGTCCAAACGTGTTGGACACGTTCTTCTAAAGTTGACAGGTTTGGCTGTAATAATCTATAACTTCTCTCACAAAGCGGCAAAGGCCAATCACTGGTCCAAAAAACTATGAAATCTTATTGATGCGTCGACACCCAGGTGATAGCAAAAGGGGGGTACGTATTTGGGGACGTCTGTTCGCACCCCGTGCTTTACCCTGTTCAGAACTCTCGTATGCTGTTGTAAATCCTATCTCATGCGATTTCTTCTCATATTTAAAGTTCAGTGTAAAGTACATTATTCATTAGTTTTGCAGAATAGAAATGGAGGCGTCTAGACAGCACTCACCATTAGTATATTTCTATAAATGTGAACTCGAATACAGTGCACGAGAAACGGCTTGGAACATCAATCTCGTATAAGGGCAAGGGCTTGTCGACGGAAGCACAGTGCAACATTGGTATCAGAAGTTTCTTCTTGGAGAATTCTATCCTGAAAAAAAAGACGATCGCGGATGTCCTCCTCTCCAGGACAATCATTTAAAATCCTTGGTGGAAGAAAATATAAGAACAATGCCAGAAGTGGCAGGAGAACTCAATGTAAGCACCTCAACTGTCTCTGAGCATCTCAACAACAGTGTGAAAGCTGGCAGTGTGAATGTTCGAATCTCGGCATAGTCAATATAGTTATTCAAGACAACATCTCGACAAATTAGGAAGATAGGAGAAGCTTAAGAAATGGATCCCCGTGAATTCAGTGAAAACCAAGGTATCGTTGTTAAGAAGTCTTGTCGGGATTCCTTTTAAGCAGCAAGAACGAAGCGTTTCTCGGCGATATTGTGACGTATGGTCCTTCTCAAAAAGATAGACTGATTGCGCGTTTGCACCATCGCGGCGGAGCCTGAACGAGGGATGCAGAGAGAGCATGCCTCAAGTGAGAGAATCAAGCAGGTCCCACAGCGATGGTGCAGTCGCAACACTAAGAAGCCGCACGCGCAATCCGTCTATCTTTTTGAGAAGGACTGTACGACGAGGAATGGGTTCTATGTGACAGCAGGCGATGATGACCTCAACGACTGGACATCGACAAAGCCCTTATCGAACCCGATGTTACACCAGAAGAAGGTCATGTACGCAGTTCGGTGGTCCACCGCTGGAATGATCCACTGCAGTTTCCCTAATCCTGGTGGAAGTATAACGGCAGCCATACGTGCAAAAAGTTAAGGAAACGCATCAGAAGCTTGGATGTATGTGCAGGGGATTGGTGACAAGGACAAGGAAGGGATCAATCTCTCTCCACGACAACGTTCGGACACATGTCCCTCAACCAGAGCGGGGGAATTTGAAGGAGCAGGGGCTACGAAGATGCATTTACAGCATACGGCGTACTTCCCGGACCTCTCGAATACCAACTTTCACTTTTTCGAGCGCCTCGACATTTTCATGAGCGAGGAACACTTCAGTGAATGAGCCAAATTCATTGAAATAATAGATTGTTTCAATCAAACCTGTAGTTTTATGCGTTACCTTCCATCAGCGTTACCATGGGCTTTCTCTTCGGTGGTTTTTCCTGCATTGCACTTTCTGAATAAGATTGAATCCATTGAATAACTCTAGTTCCGGGTTTCTTGTTGGGCGAAGCGAAAAAGTTATGCGCTGAGGCTTGGACAATCTTTAGACCACCAAGTGGGTACGGTAAAAAAGTACGTTTAACCCTTGAAGAAGTATGTTTTGCCTTGGGGCTAAACTCAGAAAGGTCGTTTTCAGGCTTCCTAACGTGGATGCATCTAGTCGTGATCTGCTCAGAAATAGAGCAAAAAAAGTTTCTACTGGTATTTTCGATAAAACACACACCCATATCAAGGTTCAAGCCAGGGAAGCCCAAAGCTTGGTCAATTACCAGTTGTGGCGGTATCCAATGACGTTGCTCAAAATCCTGGCAGAATCTATATTTACTTGATAAGCACATTTTACAAAGGTCATGGATGGGGATCAAACCACATGCGCGCAGCTCTGGCTAACCTCCGTGATATCAGGATCTATTTCATAGTGCACTGAGTGTACTGATTATCGGACACTTACCACCAGCGCTCGTCAGGCCCCAGTAGGGCGGCACATGGAAAGCCGTTAACTGCAGTTTCTTAGGAACTACTTACAGTTCAGCTCCTGTCTGAGAGGAGTAACAAGATATTCGAGTGACTTGGGGTCTCTTCTAACTATCGTTTGGTTCCTCTTCACACTTTGAAGTGGTATAACGACGGGATCATCAGCAGTTAGTTACTACAATCCCCTCCCCCCTCTCCGAGGTTGGAAATGGTATTTGCTGTTTTTGTGTCTTTCACTGCATTTGAATATCCAAAATATTGGAATAGTGCCTTCTGTCGAATATTCGAATTCGAATATGTTCAAACATGAGGAGCCTCTCGAATGTTCGACCACTCGAATATTCGAATATTTCGAATATTTATTCGAATACGATTACTCGGTTATCAGTATAGCGTCCGGCCCATTCTTGCTTAATTTGGCGTGAGCGGCAGCATTCTTGATATTCGACTGCTGACATAGAGTGGAGCTCCGCATACGAGACCTCACATGCGTGAGACGGATTATTCCTATCTTCTTTCTTCGAGTTCAACAACTCCATTCTCATCCTGCATATGTTACGCTCACGTTCCTGAAGCGTGCGATACAGAACGGGGAACCGCGGTGTTTACGAAGTTAGCACGCATCCTAGTATTATTCGTCTTCTTCGCCAAGGCCAAGATTTTTTTTCTTTTTTACCATAATTTGGTCAACGCTGTATAAACTCAACTATTGAATTGAAATCCCTCGGAACAAATGATATAGGAAAAATATGCTAAGGATGCGTACAGTAAAAAAATTGTTGAATTCCCCCTTTAAACTGATTTATCTAATTCCAAATGTACAATGGTACTCTGAAGCGAAAATCCTAGTCACTCTCAAGCGAAACTTGTTCTTATGGGCTATGTTCCAAATTTCGGCAATTTTTTTGGCAGCACTGTCCAGTTTCCCTAGTTCTCTTATGCATTTATGTGTAAATGAGCGCTCTGTAGGCATTTTTCTGGGTTGTGTTGGGTTTTCTGCCCTGTCAACAGATCGTTAGCTACAAAATCGCAAGATTGTGTGGCGAAAAATGCCCAGTTCCGCAAGGCCAAAACACCGGTCTATGCATGCATCTTTGCTTTAGGAGGGCATTTTCCCTCATACCAACGCCTAGAACTCTGGCGTATATACAAATGCACTGACTGCCAGAACGCAGTTGAATACCTAGGATTTTCGCTTCAGAGTAGATATCCCAGCCGTAAACCAGATACTCCACGTTGAATAGCACTAGCACATTTGTTGCAGAATTACTTAGAATGAGTAGAACGTGTACTACGTTCCAGAATTTCAAAGTAGGATAATGGAATTACGCGCAATTAGCATACCTAATGATTTCACGTGTCGGGGTGTCCAATGCGTTCTGTCCGTTTGAGAGATACGAAGAGCATCACATCGTTCTTTGAAAGACTCCGTGAAGAAGTCTGACCACACGGTCGGTGGTCTTCCTGTCGTGCTCTTTGCTTTCCGCGGAGTTCAGTCGCTGAAGGTTCTTGTCCAACAGTTGTCCCTGAGGTGTATTTTCTGTCCGGCCCACCGGATCTTACTCAACTTGTCGTAAGCTGCAGCGCCCATGCTTTTCGACTGTTGTAGTATGGTGGAATTCCGCACTCACGCCCTCACTTGCGTGAGGCGGGTCACTCCTAGCATCACCCTTCACGACAATGGGACTGTAATGGTATCATAATATCGTTACCCCGAACATCCAATCCGTTAGTTTTTGTTTGCCTAAGCTTTTTATTGTTTAGTCACAGAATAGTTGCAAGAACTCTCAGCCCATATGCAGCGCTGCGAACTGCCATGATTTGTTTTTATTCAGAGACCTTTTTTTAAAGTTCTCGAGACGACTCATCTCAGCGAAATGTGCTAACATTTATTCGAGAACAGCTGTTCTAAGTGTTCGCGTAATAAACTTCACTGGCGATGTCAACATGACGAATGGGCTACATTTCCACTTCGTATCAGACCCACTGACATTTCCTCGAATTCGTCGTATTTTTCACCGACGGCCTGTCTGTGAGTAATTTGCTCAGTGCACCAGCTGATGTGTGCAGTAGACGTCCTTTGCTAACGTTTCCGGCATTAGCTAGTCTGTCTAACTCAGTAGATGTTGCTCCCCTATGACCTCATTCTTTTACTCTCGGGATCACTTTTCCTCAAACTGCATGGAACTGGTATGGTTTTTGAGGATGTTTTAGCGCGAAATTTATAGTGCTAATGCCTTTAGGATTGAGGAGTATAGGACCTGGAAATTGAAGAAAAAAAACAGCTTAGTCCAACATTGAAGGACAGAAAAAACGGTCCTTTCATTTGAATATAGTGACTAAATCCAGAGTGACGTGTTGAGTAAACTATTAAATAGTAACTATTATATGATATGTAGATGATATATGATATGTGGGTAATTTCTGAAATTTTCCAAAGAATTTAAGCTGCCCAGTTTCCTTCCGCAATACGAAAGACTTGTAGACAAGTTCCTGAAAGCTCATTGGTCTGTCATTCATGAACATTCTTGAATTGTATCCGTTCTTCTGCAAATATGTTTAACGAATTCAATAGTTTTTATCTTCACTGTATCCATATTTTTATTGCTCCAATTGTCATTCAGCGTGGTTTTCCTACGTACAAATAAATGCATAGACAAATAATAGAAATTTGTCTGGATCGCGAGTGAAATCGGGTCGAGTTTCGAATAAATCTCTTTTAACGTCATTAGAAATATTGACCATCCGTTAAACCCTAGAAATTGAGTTACTCAAAATGTCTACTATCCGAATTGAGTGGGAAATCAAATCATTCGAAGAATCAACTGTCAAACAGAGGCAGTCATTCGACTATTTATCCAATAACTCGATACATGTAAAGGGGAGGGCACAAGTTACTGTACAACGTTTGCTCTTTTATTTCTCCGCCGGAAACCCATGTTTAATTCGTTTATGTTCCAGCCGAATAGGCGAAGGCTCAAAATATCTTCCATTTGAAAATAGGCTTTCTGGGAGAGTTTTGCCTCCGAGCGTTTTGCCTCGAAACAAATTTTTGTAAAACGTGAGTTGTTGTGGCTCCTGCAAAATTCATCAAATCTTCAGAAATCGGTTTACTGCTAAAGTGGCTCAAGTGCTTCTTGAAGTGCAAGAGGTGCACTTTTCGAAAATTCCAAGGACTCCTCATGACAGCGAATACTAAGAAAAATTGGTACGAAAAACTACGACTAACTACGACTACTTCATGCTCCCACTCATGGCCAATTTGCACCAAATTTACTTTCGAGGATTTTTTTCAGGGGAAAACACGGTGCAGCAAGGAAGTTGACGTGTTCTTAAAGCTAGGGTAGAAATGCTACAAATGGATGGGAAGCTTCATAATAGGCCGGACAACTATGCTCCTCGAAACCTATGACTTGATTCTCTCATCCAAGCAACTTTAGAAACAGCCTCGTTCTCTGTTTCTATCAACACCATTATCAAGTGGGGTTTTGTACCTACGGATCGTAATCGACCTCAAGAGTATGAGAGCAGTTTTTATCTCACTCGAAACCGTTGCCAAATAGCGTTTTCGCAGCAGTTTTGCTCGGAAATTGCGGACTGAATCAGGTCGCTTGGCAGCACCAAAAATCTGCAATGAAGTTTCCAAAGTTTTTTCCGTTATCTCGCAATTTCTCCAGAGCATTTTTTGTAATCAGAAAATGGAGCAAATCCACCTCTATCAAGTGATACGCAGCTCGACGTAAAACATTTCGCAATTGAAGAGAAATAAGCCAGCAAACGTTGTACAATAACTTATGGCACTACCCCCCCCCCCCNTCTTGAAGTTACTGTTCGGTTGTTAATGTCTGGTTAGTGTCTGATTTCTTTTATTGATGCAACTGTGACTATATTCAACCAAGGAAATATATTTTTCATCGATCAAATGCTTACGACAAATCTATTATAATGCATTTGTAGAAAGTACGTTTCATCGTGCAGAGCTCTTTCAATTTCTTCCATTCCTTAGGTCATCATTATTAGGTTAACATACCTACAAACTCGAAGGAGTTTATACACATGTTCTTGTGCGATCAGACTTTTCAAAACCGCAACCTTCTACTGGAAATTTTCCAATATCTTCCTAGTTTAAATCGCTAATTAATTGCTCCGTCTGCATTCTTTATGCGCTGTTGTTCAGAGCATGTCTTCCTTTTCCAGTCTGGCGTTCAAATGCTTATCACTGTACTTGCGGAATATCTCTTCAAATATTACATTGTTTCAGAAGTTTCTCATTCTAGTGTTTTTCAGTAAATGCCTGAAGACAACCTATCCGCTGTTTTATATGGAGTAAACGATATTCGCCTGGAACAACGAGAAGTACCCAAACCAGCAGATAACCAGCTGCTAATAAGGTGTGATTAAGCGAGTTGTTATTAACAGAACCATTCCTATCGTCGTGATTCAAAATGAAGTATTCGTAGACCGATAGTGAGCTCTTTCCGAAGTTCAGTAGGTGGCCCTATACTAATATGTATACAGGTTAAGCTCAGATGGTTGACGCCCTTAGATTCACCTACTTGCCAGCGTGGGGTATAAAAGATTGACATACCACCCTTACCCGAGCCTCACACATGCCTCGCAGTCAGAGATCCTACATTTAGTGTTGACACAGTTGGAATATGCGGCTCAGATGTTCACTACTGGACGCATGGTGCGATTGGTAGTTTTGTGGTGAAGGAACCAATGGTGAGTAAGGTGCAGTTATCAGATCCTGGGCAGTTACTGTAATTTTTTAGGTGCTTGGACATGAGACCTGTGGCACTGTGGCGGGTGTAGGTGCTCATGTGAAGGGTTTTTCTGTAGGAGATCGAGTGGCACTGGAACCAGGAGTTCCTTGCCGTGGATGTGAACATTGTAAGGTATGTAGCTGTTAGTTATTTCTTATTTCTTTGAGAACACCACTTTCTTCGCTGCAGATCCAAGCGCGCTGCTAGTGAGCACCTGACGTTGTACCCATTACTTGGAGGCTTTCTTTAATTGAGAGAACCCTTCTTGAACATCTCAGCTGTCGCTAAAACTCAGCGAACAACCGCCTATTCAGTCATGCAAATTTATAGTATAAATTCCAGACTGGTAGGTACAATCTGTGCCCTGAGATGAAGTTCTTCGCTACACCTCCGATCCATGGATCTTTGGCGCGATACGTGGTACACGATGCTGACTTCTGCTACAAGTGAGGCTCTCTTTTTTTCACACTCATCTATTCTACATTCGGTGCACCCTTGTGATTTCTCAAAAGATAGGATAGAAGGAGAAGCAAATTTCTGCTCAATGTATCAGTATGTGACGTAACTGAGGCAACCAGTATCTGCATATGGTTTTTTTCTTAGAGAATTTTGTATCTGCAGATTTGACCCCACCAGAAGTGACCTAGTGGGAAACCAAGGAGTGAGAAAGGGATACGCCTTTCCCGGACCACTTCATCCAAAATTGACACCACCAGAGAATCACTTTCTTTCTCGCGTTGCTTAGCAAAGGAAAGTTCTAGATAAATTGTGATGAAGTAAAAAAAAATGGGATAGTCGCTATTTGTCACACATTTGTTTGAGTAGATCATTCTTTATATGGAAGTGGCGAAGAGCCATAGGTTATTATTGAGAGTCTTTCCTGGATAGAGCTGTTCAACTATTGTCTTGGTATTTTTTTGGTCATACAAATCATACTGTCGTTGAGTGATACAAGGGAATGAGTTCACAATATGCACTACTTAGTAGCTACTACTTTTTGCATACATTAGACAAACAATTTTGCATATCACAACCACTCCCAGACTTCCCGATAACGTCACTTCCGAGGAAGGTGCACTTCTGGAACCCTTATCCGTTGCTGTCCATGCTTGCCGACGAGCTCATGTGCAAATGGGACAGCGCATTCTGGTGCAGGGAGCAGGTATTCTTCGTCAAAACAATTTTTTTAACAGATGTTGCTTCAAACATGCCTTGCAGGCCCGATAGGAACACTGTGTATGATGACTGCAAGAGCTATGGGTGCTGCACAGGTTGCCATTACTGATCTGGATGCTGGTCGACTGGAACTTGCGAAGAAACTAGGCGCCGAGCACACTATTTGTGTCAAGTAATGAGTTATGATTGAAGCTTCACAAATATATCGAATGAGTAGTAAAATTTGATGGTATTGGCGTATTTAGGGGGATGTCTGTGGTTGATGTACGTGCCGCGGTTATTCAATGTTTGGGAGGAGAACCTGAAGTGACCATAGAATGCACTGGAGCGCAATCTTGCATGGAATCGTCCATCCTGGTGGGAATTTCTTGACCCTTACCTGTCTTACTCAGTTTCTTAAGTGGTGGGCTTCCAGACCACACGTTCCGGAGGAGTTATTGTTATGGTTGGACTTGGAGCACCCAGAGCCGAACTTCCAATAATAGACTCTGCCATCAGAGAAGTCGACATTAGAGGAGTCTTCAGATATGCGAACTGGTGAGAATAGAAGTAGATCACATCTATTTCGAGCCTTAATACACATTACGAATTTCAGCTACCCCACAGCGCTGAACCTCGTCGCTTCGGGCAGAATTGATTTGTCTGGGCTGACAAGAGCTCACTACAAACTGGAGGAGACCTTGGAGGCATTCAAGCGAGCGCAACAAGCGGATGTGATCAAAGTGTTCATTAGTTGTAAGAAATAAACAAATTAGATTTTTTCATTCTAGTAGATCAAATTCTAAATCACTTTCGCGGACTAGTGAATTGTATCTTAAGAGCGGGTTGGATGAAATGAGAGTATAGAACAATTTATACTACTCAGACGCACGCATTCATTTGCAAAAGATTTTCCATGAAAATCGGTGAATGCGACATGAGCATCCTCATTGAAAGGACACGCGGACGCCGCGTTGCCGTAAACGTGTGCGTCTGAGTTGCGTCAGCGATGCGACTAGCCCTATCCTTCATCATATAGACGCACACCTATCAAGAGCACGCATCTAGATCAAGCTGCTCCTATGTTGCTGAGAAGTATTCCAAGAGCAAAAGTAGCTGTCGAGATTGTGAAGTTATCAGAGTACTTCGTGAAAAATCAGACTGCATTCCGCAGGTGAGGAGCTTGAATAAAAATTAATTACCAAACGTGCCTGGATGAAAAATAATTGAGGTCACCCAGGGTACGCGTGTTGACGCTCATGTTAGCGATAAAAATTTGAGGAGTGTTAATACTTTTACCCTAGGTAATCTCAATGATGCATGTGGCGCCAGATATGAATTACCAATTGATTACCTATATGAATTATCTACGCTGATGTTTGGGTAATACTAGAGCCTAGTTGTTTACTTGTTTTGGAGAGACGGATGTGGTCGTTTCACGTGGACTCGGGATCGATGTCTTTACACATGCGTTCTCGTCTTATCAAAGACGATCGAGGCCACTCGCGTTCTGCCTCGAGTGCGGTTTTTCGTTCACAAGACCATTTTTTGTTTGTTTTTTGACATTTATTTTATTTAGTTTTCTTGCTACTAGGTTGGTCCGAATGTCTTCTACCAACAGTGATTATTGGATCCAGAATTTCATAGTCTCTAATCGAAATTCTTCGGCAATAGAGTGTGGTAGAGTGTTCTGTTAATTATCAACTATAAAAATTGGCAGACCAGGTCCCATCCGTGAACAAATAATGTTATGATTCTTTGGAAAAAAATAAAATTTTGTGGAGGAATTTCGAAAAAAAAAGAAAACAATTTTTTTATTCTTCTCATCTCAAGCACATATTTACATATACGATGCTTAGTAGACTTTCGATTAATCTTGGCGCTGTCACCAAATTTTTTTTCCAGCAGAACCTCAGCAGTCTCACGCTATGCTCATGTATTCACAAATGGGGTCATGTGCGGTTGTAGACAAAATACTCTACCAAAATCTGAATTTCCTAAGAAGTATCTGGGAGTATCGAATCCCTCTTTTGGAAGCCGTACTGCACGAACACAGCCCGAACAGAACAAAGCGTCGAGTTCAAAGTATGGGGTCCTCTTCTCCCACCATCTGCCGACCTCCCTTCGATTGCTGTTAAAGCATTCCTCTCCTCACCATCCGAGAAAGCAGCAATTGAAGGTAAAATGAAAGCATGTGGGGCAGGAGGTGGGGCAGATGCCTATAGATCTTAAACTCGGCGTGTTACGCTGTTCGGTATAGCAAAGTACGTGGTTGAAGCTTATGACAAGATCGTAATAGTTAAAGATGTGAGCCATACACTAGGTTGTTATAAAGATTTCTTCATTGACTGACGTTTCGGCCTCTTCGCCTTCGTCAGAGCCTGAAAGTGTCAAGACAATTCATGGGAATATCCGAACAAACACCTTCCCGACCATGCATCGAGTTCAAGGCTATGCACGAAAAATCACAAGCCAACCCCAGTGAAACCGACGACTAACCTCCTAACAAGTCCTGCGGTCAGATGGATGTTATGAAGGCGACCGGACGCGTTTGGACTTGGTAGCAATGTGGGACTTTCTGCCAGAAGTCATATCTCAAGCAAGATGTTACACAATGCGAGATATGGGAGTAGTTCACTGGTTATGGTGGGACACTCGTCTCTGCGATTCATTTTTGGATTTTTTACATGGATCCAAAACGCTTCGAGAGTTTTGCGCGCAGAGATTCCAGTTTCGTAGGCAAGGATTGTGGTTTGTACTTCATAATCGACGCCGCTGTGAGCCAGAGCTCGATGACATCCCAGAGGGGTAGACCAGCGGGAACTTGATTTACCCTCCAGGTGCTCTTTGACTCGAACAGAAAGTGGTCGTGCCGTCTCACAAACATACTCGTCACCAAATCTCCTGCACCTGGTCGTATAGATGACACAAGATCTCATGCAGTTCCCTTCTCTGCCGAATGGGCAAACTACGCAATCGGATGTTGTGCAGAGACGGTCGTAAATGCGGTTTCGAATCAGTTGGCGCCTCAGATTGTTTGGTGGTAATTCTACAATCGTGACAAAACTTTCTAAGTTCGATCTCCTCAGACAAAGTCGTGTGGCTTTGCTAACTTCATCGGAGATAAACGGCAAGCAAAAAGATAAAAGGCAAGCAAAACTGGACGTTATTGTCTATGTTGGAATTCTTCATTCTCATTTGGGTGCATATTTGCCAACTGCGTGGTCCTCTGGGTGAACAGCCGTTGGAAATGGCCATCGCAGTAGCCAAATCGAGTGACTCGCCTTTCTCTTCGCTTCCTTTGCTGCTGTATTAAACATGTTGCAAACAACATTTCTTTTTATGTGGGCAGGATGAGCGGAGAGATTGTGGACCATTATGTTCTTATTGCTTGACTTTCGATACCATATTGTGCTCAGAATACCCCCAGAGATGTGGACTTGTACTTTTAAAAATGGGAGCCAGCCTTGTCTGGGTGCTTCTCTAGTTAGCTTAATGTAGTCTGATTGCTTGTTCATCAACTCGAAAAGTCTGTCCATTTTAGTTTGAGTGGAGCAGACAATGAAGCAATCGTCGATGTATCTACAGTACAAGAGCGGGTGCGATTCTAATATGGAGTTTCAACTTTTGACATGAAAGCAATAGCAAGCGCTGGTGCAAGACGCTGTCCCATTGCTAGCCCTCTCGTTTGTGCAAAATATTCCCCGGACCATCTAAAGATTGTGCAGCTGAGACACTCATTCAAAAGTGTCGTTATTTGCGATATTGAGAGACCATGCAAATTGATGTTCTTTTGATGTTCGGTGAGAAGTTCAAGCACCGCTTGCATGGCTGAATCATTCGAGACATTAGTATTAAGAGCGGAAACATCGAACGATTCCATAACACAGCTGATATAAAAGTGTGTGTTTCGTAGATGATCCAGGCACATTGTAGTGTTCCTGAGGTGCGCGGGGACATATTGAAGTAGTTGTACCACAACCAGATTTAGGAACCATGAAATCCTATCAGTAGGACCGCCGACGCAGCTTATGATTGGCCGTACTTTGCATACGGAGGGATCGGTGGAGACCAGCTCATTAGCAGATAGTTTATGCGTCTTGATAAGTAAGTAGAGAACAGGACAGACTGGCATTCCCACTTTCGAACGACTTATGAATGTTTGACGCAAATTGGCTGCTTTTGCTATCTTGACCCAGGTCTTATTCAGTTTCCGAGATTGTGCTATGAACTCCTATGACGAGATGTTGCTCAGTTATTGCCCTGTCTAGTGTTCTTGGAATCACAACAAAATCTCCCCCTTTGTCACGTATCGACAATCCTATCGACTGAGAGGCTACCAACTCTCGTATCTCCCGTATGCCACATTTCTGTGAATTAGTGAGATTCGAGCGGTGCATCATCTTACTGAAGCGACTCAGGGTGTGGAAGAGGTCAGTTGCAAACAAGCGAAATTTACTATTAACAGAATCATCAGGCACCTGGCGTTTGTGTCTCACCAACATACTCGTCACCACATTTCCTGCATTTGATCGTATAGATAACACAAGATCTCATGCAGTCCCCTCCTCTGCCAAATGGGCAAACTACGCAATCGGATGTTGTGCAGACACTATTTCATCGGATGTGTTCTTCAGTTGACAAATATTATAGCTTGTCAATGTACAAGGAGAAATAAACTCAATCAGCAATATTCGCAAACCAGCACACGTAGAATTTCCGAGTGAATGTCAATTTCGTGAAATATTTCCTCGCTCAACTGTTATCACAAAATCGTTTTTGAAGTGTATTCTAGTAAGCGATGGCTGAAGAAAATTTATCTGCTGTTCTGTACGGAGTGAACGACATTCGCCTAGAGCAGCGAGAAGTACCAATACCAGCAGCTAATCAGCTATTAATAAGGTATGTTTATAAAACATTTACCATGGGAATGTTCCTTGTCATCATAATGCTTTATGCATGACACCCAACTCATATAAACTCCTTGCCCAGAGCCTGAATGCATCGTTAAGATTACTCTGAGTAATAGTATAGACGCCTGTGTTGAGACGGAAGAATTTAGGGGAGGTCACAGGTTTAACCAGGGTAATCACAATGATGCATGCAGCCCCACATCGACAAGCTCCTTTCCGTCGTTAAACAGATGCCTGTCTACTGATGCAGCAGTAAGCTCTGAATGATGTTGGAATGGTTCAAGATCGCCGTTGTTCTTCCAGTTTGGTGTTCGTTGCTTTCTTCTCCTGTTGTTTCCCTCCCCATGAAATCACAATCCTAACAATAAGGCTCTTGCTCACACAATGTACCTTGATCATTCGCATATGTTTTCAAAGGCAGTGTATCAGCTCGTCACAATCCCACATCATCTGAACATATTCAGGCTGCTGAGCACACAGATGTACTTTAAATTCCAAAAAAGACGTCGAAAACCCCGAAAAATACACCATCTTTGGCTGAGAATTTCAAAATCCTCGGCCAATTGTACGAGAGGCTTCATTCCGCAGTGGGAGCTTACTGAGGGTACGGCATGGTTTTCCAACACGGAAATAGTTGCTCTGTCTTTAATATTAGGTCGTTAAGTATGAAATGTCTGATTTCGAATGAGTCGGTTTCGAGCAATGTTTCTCCAACAAGATGAGGTCCAAATATGCCCCTATGCTACTGGCACAGCCTTGCCATCTTAACGGTAGAATGGTTGCGCCGGCAGCTTGGAAGCCTAGGAAGCAAGAGGCGTTAAGTTGGCGAAGGGCATTTCCAACATCATGTTGAAACCACTTTCAGCATTTTCTCTACCAAGAAGTGGACCAACACTTGGGAGAGGTTGTGGTCAAGTAGAGCAAGGTTTGGCCAGTGTAGGTAGGTGGACTCCCCTCCTTGCTCTCCTGGTTTACGCAGCGCGGTTTTGCAAAAAATGGTCAAAAAATGGCACCATATTTTGGGGATCAAGCTGTGAAAAATTCGTTCATCGAGCCACTTTGCTTTGTCGTATTGCCTTGAACACCGGAATAATATAGGGTTACAAACGCCAAATCATGCTGCATATACAAGGATAGTTTGACTCCTATCCGCTTACGCCATAGCTTTCAACTCATCGCAATCCATTTTCATCACAACGCTCACTTTGCAGGTTTATATCACCGCGAAGAAATTTCGTATAACATTCTCATAACAACAACATTTCTCATAACAACGTTCCTTTATTGGCATTTCCCTCTCCAAACATTTCTTGAGTATTCCAAGTTGTCCTTGCTTTACAGACTCCACGATGGAACCCATATTCCAAAATCATACGATTTTTTGTCTTCTTGTAGTTTCACAAAAGTTCCTCTCAGGCAAAAATCCTAAAGTTGATCAAAAATCGATTAGGTGATTTTGAGAGATGGAGACCTTCATAATGGAAAGAAAGATGAGAGTGGATCTGAGGAAAACACGAAGATACCAGCTGTCAAACTGACCACTGAAACATTTAATACTTGGCGACCTAATAGCTGCTGCTGACATGTTCATTCTGGTAAATACTCTCAATTTCTCGCCACTTCCTCCTTGTTTGCGGTCAGGGAAACTCGTCCACGTCAAGACCACATTTTGCTTTTAAAAGTAGGATTTTTGACCGTTTTTTCGGATTTCAAGTACAACACTGGAATTAGCACGTCGAGAGGAATCGGATTCCGTTGACATCTCGATACCCAAAACGAGCTGACACATTACCTTTAACTGACACACACTCAATGTGGATATCGTTGGACTCTAAATATGACTTTGAGGGTGGAGCTTTGCTTTTTCGAAGGATTGAGTTTATGCGCTAGTGCTCACATTGGTCGGGGTTCCACTCGTTGTGAAGCTTGGAGCACGTGCTGCAATCATTCGTGCACAGCATGACACGGTTGATGTACTGTGGTGCACGTGCCGCATTAGCGCTACTAACTTCTGATGATAGAAGAAATAAATCGGATTGCTTCTGATGATGCAAGAGATAATTCGGATTAATCTGCGATCCTATTCTGCTTACCGGAAATTTCTCTAGCCATTCAAATCCCCCATCCCTTAATTAATTTGTTCTCTTAAAAAGGTGCTACACGATGGTTTACATTTAGTGTAAACACGGTTGGAATATGCGGCTCAGATGTTCACTTCTGGAAGAATGGTGCCATCGGAAATTTTGTTGTGAAGGAACCAATGGTTAGTGAGGAGCAGTTACCCGTTTCAGGGAGATATTCGTGCTTTTCAGGTTCTCGGGCATGAGACTTGCGGCACTGTAGCTGGTGTGGGCGCTCACGTTAAAGGTTTTTCTGTTGGAGATCGAATCGCTATAGAGCCCGGGATTCCTTGTCGTGAATGCGAGTACTGCAAGGTATGCAATCGTTTGATGTTCTGTCAACACTCCTGGCGCAGTCTTTCTATTCAGATCGGCAGATATAACCTCTGCCCTGAGGTGAAGTTTTTCGCAACACCTCCGACTCACGGATCCTTGGCAAGATACATTGTTCATGATGCTGACTTCTGCTACAAGTGTGCTTCTAATACCTCAGAATTACTCGTTCTAGTACTGATCGTGTGCGTCGATGGCGGTGACCCCCCGCGGTCGCGAGAAGCACGCGGCGCGACTGCGCCGCAAGAGCAAGAATTCCGTGATGGGTCAAGCGTGGCGTTGGTAAAAAAATGGACCCGGAGGTGACCCCCCTCCTAGACTGGGAAAATGCGACCCCCAATATTTTCATTTTTTCAAAAATTTTTAGTTATTATATATTATGAATATATAATAATATAATTACAAATTATTATATATTAACAATTTTTAAAGTACGTAGAGAATACTTTTTTGGATTGAATTATTTTTTAAAATCAATTTTTCAACTATGAATTTCAAATTTTATCAATTAACCTCAACAGTAGTTGAGGTAGTAGGAGTAGGTAGTCCAGTAGGTAGTCCAGTTGTCAAACATGTGTCTGTCGCACACTCTACGAACTTTTTGTAAGCAGTTGGAGTGACAGAGAAGTCCTGCTCGTGCTCAAACAGGTCCAGGGTTCGATCCCCGCCCGAGCCTAATTTTTGCAAAATGCAAAAATGGGTGTGGGGGGGGGCTCAGACTTTAAATATCCATGTGTTAGAACAAAATCAAATCATCGCGATCATTTTTGAGCGGTAATATCAGTAGCGTGATTGGCTTTGTTTGACTCAGAATTAGAATCGTACACATGTAAATGTATGGTTGATGTTTTTGTCAGCTTTAACAAACAAGCAGAGAAAAAAGCCTTTGAAAGATGACCTAATTTTTGGCAAGTTCGGGAGAGTGCTATTATTCTAAGGCGAATAACTCCATAGTTATTTTGTAATATGGAGNATTAGAATCGTACACATGTAAAAGTATGGTTGATGTTTTTGTCAGCTTTAACAAACAAGCAGAGAAAAAAGCCTTTGAAAGATGACCTAATTTTTGGCAAGTTCGGGAGAGTGCTATTATTCTAAGGCGAATAACTCCATAGTTATTTTGTAATATGGAGCAGCTTCCACAAACTACAATAGAGGAAGATTTGCTCTTTCATATGCACTAGGTCTCTTTTTAGGTGGATTTCTTATTTTGGCAGTTGTTCAGTGGCAATAAACCTGGATTTTAGCAAAATTTATGGTCATGTCACAAGTAGTCTTATCGCCTTAAAAATGGTGTCAGCGAATAAGAAGAAGTGGGATATTGCACAAAGATAAGGTTTTACTCCGTAAAAGCGCCTACACTGTATTGGGACACTATGTGCTGTCCGAGGGTGGTAGGACACCATCTATGAAATTGCATTTTGAGCTGCACCATTATTGGGCCCCAGCATTGGATTTACAGCGAAATAAAACGTCAAAGCTTAAGGAAAAATGCTCACTAAGGATTTCACTCTTGCTATGCTTCTTATTAAAAAGAAAGAATATGCTGGAGTGTTTGCAAAAGCACCGCTCCCGCGAGGAATCGGACCAGGGTCTTGTTTGTGGAAAACAGAGCCTTTACCACTGAATCGCCGCTACTCAGGACGTTGGTGAGTCAAGTCTAAGTATTACATTTATGTTAACAACAATAATGTCAATTTTATGGGAACTATAGCTAACTACAGGAGAATTAAAAATTAAATTGTACTTCCCTACCTTGCTGCCATCATACCACCCCGGGAGTGGAGGAGGAGGCGACCCCTCTGTCACTCCACGAGGCGACCCCCCTTGATAAATTACCATTGTACGCTTGACCCTGATCCCGTCCAGGACAACAAACTGTGGGGTGCTCTTGACAGTTAATTAGTTTTCTTGTTCGATAACATAAACGGCGATGAACAAATACCTAGAAAACCCAAATTCGCCATTGCAGCGACGATTCCATCATGAGCGGCGCGGTCACGCCGCGTTTTTTTCGAGGCTGTGGATGGGTCACCACCATCGACTCTCACTGTAACTCTACGACTGTTCCAGCCCCCCCCCCCCC
>JARK01001370.1:1107239-1129175 GCA_000688135.1 Ancylostoma ceylanicum
AAGGTTCATACCTACGGAACGGCGACGGCTAACTGCTGCGAGATTCTTCGCACCCCCTGCCCCTAGGGCGTTCCGGCCGTCATTATTGCGAGAGGGGCTACGCAGGACTGGGGGCCATTCATTTAAGTACTTTAAAACCATGGTTGCTGTGGCCAAAAATCGCCGCCTGGTGGCCTTCCTTCTGGCGACGCTTCGTCCGCTCCAATTCACCTGGCCCAAGGGATCCATGGAGGGCGCTTCGGTGGATACTTGGTCCGGGAGTGGCATCATCAGCGCGAGACGGGCAACACCGCCTAACCAGTCCCCTCAAGCCCCAGCGTCGCGACAAGACGATCCACCGTGCTGGGGAAACAAGTGTTATGAATCGCAAAATCACATTAATGTAACGCGACGTGTACCAACAAACCTGAAGTTCCCCTCCATCTCCTGTGTTGACGCTGCACCTGCGCGAAGAACAGGGTACTCTTTACTTCACATCCAACGAAAAACAGCATGGCGAATGTCACACAAAACTTTCGGGCATCTACTGCAATTTTTTATGGTCAGAAAAGAAACCGTGCTATTGATTTCTGAATTGCCGCATCATTTTATGAGTCTATCATAGTTATTTCTGAACGTTGTCAAAAACAATCAATGATTGCCAGGCTTCCTGATGGTGTCACTTCTGAGGAAGGTGCCCTTCTTGAGCCGTTGTCTGTGGCGGTCCACGCTTGCCGACGAGCTCAGGTACAGATGGGACAACGCATTCTGGTACAGGGAGCAGGTAATTCTCATCGAAGAAAGTTTTTCTGCAATATAAAACAATTTTTCAGGCCCCGTAGGAACCCTATGTATGATGACAGCAAGGGCTGCGGGTGCTACACAGGTCGTCATCACCGATTTGAATCCCGGTCGATTGGAACTAGCCAAGAAACTAGGCGCCGATCACACCATTTGCGTCGAGTAATTATTCACGTCTTAAATACATAGCTCAAATAAGAAGAAAAGTGAACTTTTTGTTCAACATGATTAGGGGGATGTCAGCAAATGAAGTGCGCACCGCAGTGATCCAATACTTGGGAGCAGAACCTGAAGTGACTATAGAATGCACTGGAGCACAATCTTGCATGGAATCGTCCATTCTGGTGGAGTTTTTCCTACAGCAACAGGTTCACTTCAGTGTTTGATTCCAGAACTTTTAGGCCACGTGTTCCGGAGGAGTAATTGTGCTGGTTGGACTTGGAGCAAACAGAGACGAACTTCCAATAATAGACTCGGCCCTCAGAGAAGTCGACATTAGGGGAGTCTTCAGATATGCGAACTGGTAAGTTTTGCCTAACGAGGGAAGGATAATTGGTGGCTGTGGCCATTTGTGATGCGATGTGAATTACCATATGCAATTTTTGATGCTGATCTCGAATCCATAGTCCAAATTTCCTGCGGGGTTCTGTATAGTGAGTTACACCTATTTCTTCTCGCTCAGTTCTAATATTATCCCAGGCTATGCCTGGTGGCTGATTTGCTGTCCTCAAAATATAAAGTGCCTCTAGAGGGAACAAGGGCCTTGCCATTGTGCTGCACATACAGCCGTCTTACCCTGATTTAGGCTCGTTTATGAGGGCAGTACTCAAATTCAGTGACTGGCTCACTTATAGTCCTCATATGAGAACCTAAATCAGGGTAAGGCAGCTGTATCAGCAACTCAGTAGCAAGGCCGTTAATTCTTTTAAAAGCATTGAATAATTTGAAGACACTAAAGCATAGCCGGCTGCCCATACAAGGGTACGCTATATTACATGTGCGCGAAAAGGAGTGGGTGTAACTCATTACACAGAACCCCGCCGGAAATTTGGGCTACGGATTCAAAATCAGCGTTAAAAACTGCATATGGTAGTACACATCGCATCACGAATGGCCACGGTCACCAAGTATCCTTCTCTCGTAAGCTAGAAGATCAAGTTCCAATAGATTACGATTTTCAGCTATCCAACTGCATTGAATCTTGTCGCATCGGGGAGAATCGATTTGTCTGGGCTAACAAGAGCTCACTACAAGCTAGAAGAGGCTGTGGAGGCATTTAAGCGAACACAGCAAGCGGATGTAATGAAAGTGTTTATTAGTTGTCAGAAATAAACAAATTAGTCTTTCTTCGTTTGCATAGGTGAAATTCTATGTAAATCACTTGCACCATGACTTGTAGCATGACACATAATAACACGCTTATTCTATTCATATAAATGCACTCTTAGGTGCGCTAAGCAAGTAGAGAACACACAGAATAACCTGCACAAATAAAACTGTAAAGAGGAAATCATGCTAAAAGAATCCTAAACAAAAATAAAAACAAAAAAAGTAGAAAAGAAAGTAGATGACGCGGCGCTGTGCGGACAAACTACCACAGTGAGAAGCCTCCAAAAAATTCAACAACACAAAAGCTATGTTCTGATCAACCCTTAGAAAGAGACACTTAGACATCAGATACAGAGAATTCAGTCACGGAACAATTCTGTTTCTTTTCATTCTTTTTTCTCATTTCTTTCCATCGTGGCCGTATAATCGCAGTGGGACCGTCTCGACTCTCTCACTTGTGTCACAACTGTCGAAACGGTAATCCTAACGGTAATTAGGGAGGTAAGGTTAGGAGAGCAGAAGCCGCATGTATCATTGAGGTCACTTAATTGAAATCCTGGAGAAGACTGAATTGCTGGTCCCATGAAAGTTTTGAATCGGAACTATCAAGACAGGTTCGATACTTGTCCGTGTAATGATCCCATTGGAAACGAAAGCAACTCAGGCATTCATGCGGAAATTGGGTGACTCCATCCACTACTATGGATCTTATTCTTTGACCGTTGGTTTGTATAGTATGGGTATAGTCAAATTTGAAGGCAAAAACGTTCGACATAACAACGAAATTCACTTGAGTAACGAACTTTTAACTTTAAATCTAGAATTTCAGGTTTATTGGGAGTTTCTTTCTAGAGTTTCTGCTCAAATTGGAACTGGCTAGAAGAATATAAATTGGAGGGCGGCAGGAAGTGAGCATCAGTCGTGGTCATGAGTCTTCTGTACATTCTCCTTGCATTCCTTGTTCTCTCCACTCAGGGGTACGTTTGCTTCTGAATGTAGGATATGATTTATTCCGATGGAACACCTGCCACTCGGGGTCATTAGGGTTCCCTCAATCACTATACACGGAAGTTCCCAGCATGTCCAACAAGTTGATAGAAGTGCCTTTTGTGTCGGAGGGACTTATATGCGTCTTATGATTCGCATTAAAATTCATATTACAGGTCCGATGTCGACTTTGACCAAGAGGCTGATCATGGACATGGACACGGTGGTCTGTCATGCTTTCCTTCTCATGCTAAGTTTGATACATTTAGCAGAATGCTGCAATTGCAAAGCAGTTTAGACATTAGCCAAATTCCATCATTAATTGCGCCATGTATTACTATAGCGATGTGTTCAAACAATTAGCGACTGAATTTGGATAATGATGTTGCAAAGTAATTCACATAACGGTTTCGCAAAGCACCAATGCCTCTTTTCATAAACAGTAGCCGGAAACGAATAATCAAATTATGAAACATGAAGTTTGGTTGATTGCTTCAAATCATCTAACTGAATTAAAAATTGATTTTTTTTCAGCTGTCCGTATTTCAGTGGCGGCGGCAGCAGCACCAATGTATTATGTGAGCTCTGAACATTATTGTCAAGTTTCATTTAGATAATAACATCGAAACTTCTTTTTTTCTAGCCCGACTGGGGTTTCGGTTGGGGTTGGGGCCCCTGGAAGAAGAAGGCAAAGAAGTCCCACAAGCGAAGAAGGACTAACAAAATCTAAGGATTGCTACCCATTTCAACGACGACAAGAACGGCTCTTCGTACGCTTCGTAGATTATAGTCACCTTGCGCCTTCCTGTCTGTCCCACATGGCACTCTTCAATAAAGATGTCATAATCAACCTCTTTGCAGTCTAATAAAAGGAGTAGTTAATGATTGCTATATGTACCGAACCTGTGGCAATAGACTCGTGCAGATGCTACATATTTGGATTGCAAAATGAAGTTGATTACGTAGCGCATCCCTTGTGTTTGTTTAAAATGGGTCACTTTAACTTTTATCGGGCTACTTATATTCTCTCTTAATTCCTTCATCAGTTTAATATAAAAAGTCTTAGTCCTTACAATCATATCTTCTTGAGAACAATTTATTCCTGTTTTTTTTTTGCGAGTGGAGACGGTTTCGGAGAAGTAGCCACAGAAATTTTGAAAATCAGGATTTCGGTATAATTAAGCTTTCTGGGCATTGTTGCAATGTTGAAACTTGATATAAACATGACACTGTTTTTCTTTTTCGGATCCTCTTAGCTCACCGTTTCGGACAAAAATACTGGGTCAAGTTTTGCATGAGTGGGGAGTGGGCCAAAACGAAAAAGTCAATGACCCTGCTTTCTCTGTCAGCTATTTTGCCGGAAGGTGGTGGGGGTGGGCAATTGATTACTGATATTGTTTAGCAGAGTTTTTGAAGATGATAAAAAGGAATAAGTATTGGGATATGTTGAATAACCAACCAATGTAGCCTCAAGATGTTGCTATGGACAATGTTGTACTGCAGAGTTTGGGAAGTCATGTGGTAGGTGCGACAAATAAGGACACTTAAACTCGCTCTTTGCCTCTACTATCACTTTCTTTCTGTGGACCAGTGCTTATTTTCTTCATATTTCTTATAAATGGTTAGCTAAAAGGTTCAAAAAGAAACAGTCAAGTTTGTAGCAAATTTGAACATTACAACAATGCTCAGTAAGCTTGGTTACGGCGAAATCTTGATGTTCAAAATTTCTGTGGGTGCTGCTCATAAATGCTCCCCGCTCGCAAAAATTTGGGAATAAAATTTTCTCAAAATTATATGATTGTGAGGACTAAGGTTTTTAACGTTAATTTGACGAAAGAAGTAAGGGGATATAAGTAGCCTGATAAAAGTTGTAATGGTCCACGTTATTCAAAGACAAGGGATGCAATGCACCACGCATTGAACTTCGTCTTGGAATTCAAATATGTAGCATCTGCATGAGCGTTTTACCACATGTTTGGTACACCTAACATTCATCAAAGGCAGCACCCACGATAATTTTCATGTCAAAATTTTTGAATGTTTTGGGGTCTAAACAATAGTCCCAGTAGTTCTACGCGAGTTGCACCACGAAAGGCATCCGCATTCTCGAGATATAACAAGTAGAACACGGGATCCGGGGATCCCCAGGCAAGTTTTAGCGGAGCGCGAATCAGCTGTTTTTTGCCGCAATCGGTCAGTTTTTCAAAGAAAAGATAGTTGCTCATGCTCATCTCGGCAAGTTTTGCACTGTAATGATCTGCTTTCCTCTATTTAAGTCCTCTCAATTGTTATTCGAGCATATGATCCTTTGTTTTACTCAGAATTGTCAAATTTTCACATATGATATGAATTTCAGTATTTTTGGCTCCTTACACTTAACCGTAAGTTTTCTTTCTTTTCATTAGGTATGTTTCCGGCGTGAACATCCTAATTCCTTTCCGTTTGTGCTTGTTCTCTTCCCGAAAAGCTGCAAAATTAGTTAAGTTTCCAGTTGCGCCAAGGAATTCGTCGGCAACAAAGGCAGCGTTATCAACTTTCCTGATCTACCGCATCCGCGAAACTCGGCCCACTTGTTATAATGCAGCAAATTGGTAGTATCCGAGAACCATTTTATCATGAGGTCCTATACAATTGATTACTTTATCTGTGCTCCACATAGTCAAAACACAAGATTATGCTAAAATCTAAGTGACGAATTTTTTCGTGGGTGCTGCCTTTAACTACTCCCATTATTAGACTGCAAAGAGGTTGAGTATGACATCTTTATTGAGGAGTACCATGTGGGACGGACAGGAAGGCGCAGGGTGACTATAATCTACGAAGCGTACGAAGAGCCGTTCTTGTCGTCGTTGAAATGGGTAGCAATCCTTAGATTTTGTTAGTCCTTCTTCGCTTGTGGGACTTCTTTGCCTTCTTCTTCCAGGGGCCCCAACCCCAACCGAAGCCCCAGTCGGGCTGGAAAAAAGAAATTTCGATGTTATTATTTACATGGAACTTGGCCCTAATTTTCAGAGCTCACATAATACATTGGTGCTGCTGCCGCCACCACTGGAATACGAACAGCTGAAAAAAAAAACCAATTTCCAAGTCAGTTCGATGATTCGACAATTGTTTTGGTAGCAATCAACCATACTTCATGTTTCACGATTTTGTTATTGGTTTCCAGCTACTGTGTATGAAGACTATGTGAATTATTCCACAACAACATTACCCAAATTCAATCGTTAGTTGTTTAAACACATCGCTATAGTAATTAGTCGCTCAATTAACGACGAAATTTGGCTAATGCCTAAACTGTTCTGAATTTAGTATGAGAAGGAAAACACGACAGACCACCGTGTCCATGTCCATGTTCAGTCTCTTGGTCAAAGTCGACATCGGACCTGTAATATGAGTTTTAATACGAACCGTAATACGCATATAAGTCATTTTGACACAGGAGGCACTTCTATTAACTTGTTGGACATGGTGGGATCTTCCGAGTTTAGTGATGAAGGGGATCATTAATGACCCCGACTGGCAGGTATTCCAGCGAAAAAATATCATATCTTGCATTCAGAAGCAAACGTACCCCTGAGTGGAGAGAACAAGGAAGGCAAGAAGAATATACAGAAGACTCATGACCACGAGTGATGCTCACTGCCTGCTGCCCTCCAATTTATATTCTTCTAGCCAGTTCCAATTTGAGCAGAACTCCTAGAAATAAACTCCAAATAAACCTGAAATTCTAGATTTAATGTTAAAAGTTCGTAACTCAAGTGAATTTCTTTGGTATGTTGAACGCTTCTGTCTCCAAATTGTGACTATACCCATACTATATAAACCAACGATCAAAGAATAAGATCCATAGTAGTAGATGGAGTCGCCCAACTTCCGCAAGGAATGCCTGAGTTGCTTTCGTTCCCCATGAGATCATTACAAAGACAAGTATCCGACCATTTTGTGTCTCGGTAGTTGCGATTCGAAACTTCCATATCTCTTTAAATAAACAGAAGAAATGAGTATTTTGTAAATGTATGAAGTCAGAATTAGGTAAGATAACAACATGGTTTTTATAGGGGCTATGCAGAATGACTAGGCCTAAAGAAACCTCGGCACTACTGGCACTACTCCACTTAAATGCACTCAAAAATTTCATAGAAAAAATTATCATTGAAACTTTGCCTAGAACGGAAAAGGTCACTAATGGTGCTGAACACGAATATCGTATCCGTTTTTATTGGGGTGTGTGAGGGAAGAAGGGGCGTAACAAAGCGGCTCTGATTGGCACATTCGAGCCGCCAGCCAGACCCATCTTCTTGAACTCGGTAGGGCGCCAAGCACAAATATACCATCTATTACGGGATTGACGCCTTTCGAGTTCAAAGGTTGGCGTGACGAGCGGCCCGAATGCGCCAATCAGAGTCGCCTGGCTACGCCCCTCTTTCTCTCACAATGATACACACCCTTTGTATTGTAACCTCGCTTTTGTAGAGTTGGGTAGCAATACAGCAGTTACGGTCAGGGGTGAGTGGGAGTACTGGGAGCGTCAGACGGGAAGTCGGAAATTGAGATAGACTTGAAATACAAGAAATTTGAAGATGGCAATAACAGTGTCTCTGAACTCGCGTAACCGCACTACCGGAGATTCTTCAAGGAGTCGGAAATTATATCTTCTTCTTCTTCTCTTTAGCGTTTATCCCGCACAGTCGCAGGGTCCGCTGTGTTGGTTCTCCTACGCCAGAGAGCACGGTCCTGGGTGTCGTCGTTCGTGACTCCCACCTCTTCCATATCTTTCCGTATTGCATCCTTCCATCGTTTCTTCGGGGCGCCTCTAGGACGCTTGCCGGCACCATCCATTTCCATTGTCTGCCGAGTAGGGTACTGCGATGGTCTCCTCATCACGTGGCCATACCAGCGCAATCTCTGTGCACGCAGTTTGACCTGAATAGGTGCAGTCTGCATTATCGCTCTTATATCATCGTCTCTCTCTTAGTCGCATCTCTACATCATCCACATCTCTTAGTCGCATGTCTACAAGGCGTTCATAGATCTTCATGGTGTGCGCGATGAGCTTGATTCCTCTGTAGTTCGCACAGTCCATCACATCACCTTTACTTTTGAAGATCGGGACTTTTAATGCTGTCTCTCCACGTCTTCGGGATTCTCGCCGACCGTGCAATGTTGTTCAAGAACTTTGTCAACCACTGCAGGCCTGGTTCACCAAGCGACTTCCACACCTCCACAGGGACACCATCTGGGCCTGTAGCCTTCCCTACTTTCATCTTCTTCACCACCTTCCTCACTTCTTCGATGTTCCATGGTTGTACTGGTCCAGCTGTTGGTGGTGTGAGAACCCTTTCCTTTCTCAGAAACTCTTCGTTCAGAAGTTGCGAAAAGAACGCTCTCCATCGTTGCTTCACCGCCACTGGGTCTCTCAACACTTTTCCTTCCTCATCCTTCACAGCTCTAACCTCACTCAAGTCCAAGGACGCCTTGTGGCGAGCCCTCGCTAACCGAAACACATGCTTGTCGGCCTGCGAACTGTCTAGCTTCTCATAGAGTTCGTCCATAGCTGCACTTTTCGCTCTGGCTACCTCACGCTTCGCCTCCTTCTTCTTTTGCTTGTACTCAGCTAGTGCCTCAGGCGACATGGTTTTCTACCAAGCTTTGTACGCATCCTTCTTGGCCTTAACAACTCTCTGCAATTCTTCGTTCCAGAACCACGCTGCTCTGTTCCCTCTTTTTCCGCCTTTGGTTTCTCCTAATCCGACTCAACGTGGGATGCCGCTGCAAGTACCATCCTGAAGTGTCCCTCGCACACTTCAGGATGGTACTTGCAGCGGCATCCCACGTTGAGTCGATTGGACCGTAAGGATCAGGCAGACCGGCGGTAGTGATCTCTTCACACAACATTCTCCGTGTTTGGCTTGTTAGTTTCCACCATCGGATTCGCGGCTCTATTTTGCATTTAGCTTGTTTCGGAAAGAGCATCCATACGTCAGCTATGACTAGCCGATGTTGTCCTGCTATCTGTTCTCCTGGAATTGACTTGACGTTTTTAACAGTTTTCAGTGCAGTCCTCCAAACCAGCACGTGATCTTTCTCACTTCTCCGACCTCCGCTACTGTACGTAACCTTTTGAGACTCTCTTTTGGTGAAGAAGGTGCTTGTTATAGCGAGATCATGCGCTTCAGCCAACTCCATTATTCTCCCCCCGTTCTGATTGCGGCTTCCAAAACCTCTTCCTCCATGCATTCTTTCGGAACCTCTTCTGTCCTGACCAACATGACCATTGAAGTCTCCTTCGATTGTCAGGTAGTCACTTTTGGGGACACTTCTAATGACATTATCAAGCTCTTCATAGAATGTAGCCTTCTCCATCTCGGTGCATCCACGCTGAGGGGCATACACAGATACCACTGTCCAAAACCCTTTCGCGGTAGCGATCCGAAGAGAGATGATCCTGTCGCTCACCCGAGTCACGGACGAGATATGGTCTTTTAATGATGCATCCACTGCTATTGCCAACCCGTTCCTCTTCGTTTCGACTCCGTGGTAGGATAGTTTGATGCCGTCTCCGATCTCTATCGCCTTGCAGCCTTTCCATCTCTTCTCCTGCAGACATAGAATGCGGATTGTTCTTCGTTTCATGAAGTCTGCAATCTCTCTTGCCTTGCCGGTCAGAGTCCTATGTTCAAGGTTCCGACTCGAACTAACGTCTTTAGCCGAGGTCGTTCGTCCCTCGGTAGCCCTCGCGTTTTAAGCACAGGAGGCGGGGGGGCTTCCTGCAGGTCACTTCCGGGTGACGTCCTAACCTTTACTCTGTTGCATATAGAACCTTCCATATTTATGTGACAATGGTCTCCATCAGCCGGCTTGTCAACCTGGGCCTAACGCTGGGATTACGCAAAGGTTGTTTTGATAACCATGCGTTGCACGGGGCAAGGACTTTGTTTATAGAGGTGATCCTGACCCGCCTCTCCCAGTTGGCCTTCTTTCTCCGGCAAGCTTTCTATAGGTCTTGAGGTGCCACCCCCACGCCCACCTGCGAAACGTAGGCCAAACTGAGGCCGCTCATGGTCCACGGGGATTACTCCCTACCACCATCCGCCACCCGGTGGACGCGCTCGGTAGCTAGAGCGACTTAATAGCCCCGAGGAGTCGGAAATTACATGCTTGCATAAATTCAGAATTAAGAAACTTCCAATTACCGAAAACCAGAATTCCGCTTATTCCTGGTTACGGTGTGATAGAATTCTCGCGAATTTTGCATGGAGGATTATTTCATATCCCGATCACGATCGAGATAGAGAGAGAGATAGAGAGGAGAGAGAGGGGAGAGAAGGAGAAGAAGAAGAAGAAGAAGAAGAAGAAGAAGAAGAAGAAGAAGAAGAAGAAGAAGAAGAAGAAGAAGAAGAAGAAGCTGTAGGGTGCGCAAAATTCTTTGGACAAAAATAATCATTCGTTAAAACAAGAAGAAGAGCAATTTGAGAAAACTGACAATTAATTTATGTTTGTGGTCCATTTGAAAACATCAATCTCAATTTTAATTGTCAAGTTTGTTCCTTTGGTAGCGGCAGATGCCTGGAGAACCGTAGGTGAGACATAAACGCTGGCGCATACAGGAAAAGATGAATTCATCGCGGGTTTTCTCCAAAATTCCAAGAAAGAATCCAAAATTTTGTGCGGCCACGAGAAGGCTTAACCTCTACATTCTAGAAAACCTTCCAATATTTTTCCAATACGAGTGTAGTTCCACGTTAAGTTCTTCTTTACCTCAACCTTTGTCGTAGAGAAGAATGGCCACTACAGAAGGTAATTCTGTCATTTCGAAATTCTCAAACTGGCATACAGTTGATTAAAAAGAGCAGAGAAATAAGTTGTTAGCAAGAAATTGACATGAAATCAAAACAAAACAAGGGAAAGCAACGAATATGGTGCGTTTTTCTCGTCTGTGCTGACCATGGCGAAAAGGGTGAGGAACGATCACTCTGGTGATATTCGTCTCGTCTTCGAAATTTCCCAAAGTTTTTTCCTGGGTTATATAGCAGAAAGTTTCTCTTACGCTGTACAAGAATTTGGAGCATCATCGCGAATACGGGGTGCGGCTTAAAGGCAGCACCCACGGAAACCTCACTTCCAAGGTGAGTAGTTCTCCATGTGGGCGGCTGCCAGACAATCACAATGACACTTGGGCACAGAAAAAAGCGGTCTATCTGTGGAGATACTGCTGCGGATACAGGGCCGAGCGTGGCCATTTTGGTGTCCGCCACGCCAGTTAACGCTACGGATTTGGCATGCTACGATTGGTCTAGCCTAACGTATCATGCGGATTTGGCATGCTACGATTGGTCTAGCCTAACGTATCATGTTGTATAAGGAATATTGTACAGTGTATTGCATATAATGCGCACCATCCACAAGAAATCATGAGGATACGTGCGTATACGCTCAGCGGAAAACTCGTCCGCGCTGTGGGCGCATGGGAAACAGTACTTCACGTCACTTTACTTCACTTCACTTCACGTATTCCGGCGTGTTTGACGCTGTTTCACCACTGCCTATGGGTTTATCGACCCTGAAAATCTTGAAATTCAGCGAAATCTCCAACACAAAAATTTTCGTGGGTGCTGCCTTTAAGTTCCTAGACACGAAATATTCACTTGACTTTTTTGCCCTATCGAAGGCCCGCGGAGTCCGAGAGCCGTTGTATTCTGATCCCTCACCTCGGGTACCCCCTGGACCTCATGTCCCTGTAAGTTATAAAAAGAGCAAAACCATTTTTGATTGTGAGTGGAGAACTGTTCCGTATTTCAATGGGACAAAAGCTATGGACGTCAAACATGTCCCATTCGAATCTTACAGATTCCCTGCATCTTCCATAATTCCTTCCGGGATATCTTGGTTGCTTCAGGAGCACCTGCAGGATAATTACTCTAACCTACTGCTATTTAGGGGGAAGTATTACGGGTTTGTCAGCAGACACTCTTGAAGTTCAAAGGGAAAGAACGTTTTAAGATGTCACTTTGCAGTGTCCTTGTTTGCGAAGGTCACTCAAATCAATGATCCTTCGCTTCGATTTCCCGATTCGCCTCGTCCAGTCAAACGGTCCCACTCTTCTCGCGCGGCTTTCCTTCGCATTTCTGCAGTTTTCAATCTGGGACTACTTCTCAGTCCAGTTTCCAGCTTTCACAACGCTGTTGCAGCCACCCATTGTCGACGGCCTACCCTTAGTCATCCAGGATTTCGCCACCGTTTGCTCACACGATGATGAAATCGAGATCATAGATCATTTCTGCAAGGAACCACCATGGCGAGGCTGCCTCCCGTCGGGTCTCATTCATCCATTGCGAATTGCTCATGGGTGGTCTCATGGCTGTCTCCTAGATTTATTGCTACTTTTTACCCAGCTTCATGACAAACCTTGCTCTGTGACAACAGTCCATTTCTATTTCCATGGATGTTTGTGGCGTGACAGCATCGATTTTCACCGTTGTACGCACTGTACGTGGGGTGTTTGTATGGTGACAGCAGGGCAGCTGATCGACATCTCTGTGACTCATCTACTCTTTTGTGCTCTGTCCTCGCGTCGTCCAGCCTGGCGTTTTCCCGGCGATTTGACTTGGCGATTTCGAAACACGGGTGTAGTGTGTGAGAATTAGTCATCAGAAAAGGATGTTGTTGTGTTTTTAAAATCTGTAGTTATGGGCGGATAGCTAGAAAAAAGGCGAAAGAGGATTGTGACAACATGGCTAGAAAAACAGAGCGGATTATGATAAGAGCTTCACTTTTCGACATCTTAACATGTTTTTTGTGGAATACCAATTTCTTGGTTGCAGAAGTTTGTGTCTGTGGAAAAATGCGAGTTGGTTTCGTCTTTCTTTTTCAGGGATGGCACTCATCATTGAGTTTGCCCACGGTAATCACTATTCACAACTACTCAGAGCCTGTATTCACGATCTAGATTACCCTGGGGAAACGTGCAGACGCCCTTGTTAATGATGGTTAAATGCGTGAAATGCTAACACGTTTACCCTGAGTAATCCCAATGATGCATGCGACCCCCGGAAAGGGCAGTCCTTGGGGGAGGGTATTCGTGATTACCGCGGATAAACTCAACAATCAGTGCCACCCCAGGGCTCAAATGCTTCGTTGAGACTACCATGGGTAAACGTATTGAGACCTCCCCAAGTTTACCCATGGCTAATACCGGCTGTTGAAATTTACTCCGGGTAATCTCATGGATGCATCTGGGTCCAGAAGTTCTGCCGGAACTGCTAGAACTAAATACATGGAGTTTTGGGAATGCTGAATCTTTTTTTCTTTTAGATGCTGCTTTCACTTCACTCTTCTCCTATCCCTCTCTCCTCCTTTCTTTTCCCTTTCCCTCCTTCTTTCCTCTCTTTCTTCTCTTTCTGTCTCTTCCCTTTCTTTCTTCCTTCTACCTTCTTCTCTCTCTTCTCCCTACTCTTCCTCCTCTCTCTTCTCTCTCTTCTCTCCTCTCCTTTCTCTCTTTTTTCCCTCTTTCCCCTCTCTCATCTCTCTTCATTCCGTTCTCTCTGTTCTCTCTGTTCTCTCCCTTCTCTCTGTTCTCTCCCTTCTGTCTGTTTTCTCCCTACTCTCTGTTCTCTCCCTTCTCTCTCTCTTCTCTGTTCTCTTTCCCCTCTCTTTCCTCTCTCTTCTCTTCCTTTTCTCTGTTCTCTCTCCTCTCTCTTCCCTCTCTTCATTCCGTTCTCTCTGTTCCCTCCTCTCTCTCTGTTCGCTCTCTTCTCTTATCTCTCCTCTCTTCTCTTATCTCTCCTCTCTTCTCTCTCTCCTTCCTCTTCTCTCCCCTTTCTCTTTCCACTCTCTCCTCTCTCTCGTCCTCATTCTCTTGCTCTCTTGTTGGCTTGCTGTCTCTGTTTCTCCGCCTGTACCCGTCTCTTTTCTCGCTATCGCTGTTTCTAATGTTGTTCTCTCTGACTTCTTCATACCTCTCTCTCTCTCTCTCTCTCTCTCTCTCTCTCTCTCTCTCTCTCTCTCTCTCTCTCTCTCTCTCTTTCTCGTTGTTCCTACTTACCTCTATATCTGTCCTTGTCCTCTCTCTTCGCTCACTCTCTCCTGTCTCTCTCTCTCTCTCTCTCTGTCTCTGTCACTCTCTCATTCTCTCAGTCGTCGTCTGTACCCCTGTCTCTATCCTTTTTTCATTTATTCATTTATCCTCTCTTTTTCCGGTGAGAAGCTCCTTTCTTTCTCTCTTTCTCCCTCTCTCCAGCGGCGACCTGATTTCTGGACTTTGATGCCTAGTCCTTCCCGTCCACGTCCACTTCAAAACGAACCCTTTCGTTCACACCCGCAGAAAGGTGGTGTGAAATAAAGGCTGTATAAAAGTTCGTGGATCATTGGTCCTAATAGGCAAGGCCTACTGAACCTGACCATCGTTCTGATTTGAAGTGCGCGCCAGCTATGAAGATGTAAGGAGACATGTTATTTTCTTGCTTGGATCTGCAATGATGTGAGGCTCAAGCCTTCTAGAAACTGCTTATGCGGTTCATTCATGGGTTCTTTTGCTGTGCTGAAAAGCTTTTGTTGAGCATGGTTTCAAATTTCATACATCGTTGGTTTGCAGCGACTATTCTGCATGTCTAGACTCATGAATGACGGCATGTCGTTTGCCCTTTTGTTTGTCTTGTTCAAGCTCCTAGCCACTTGGGGAAGGATTCATGAAGGCATAATCGTGGCGTTTCAGGATAGCTAGACAATTTTAACCTTTAGCGCATCTTAACACGTCCTATTTTGAATCGCGGATCACAGCGACTATAAATGGCCTGATTGGTTAACTATTGATGGATCCCAGCTGTGAAAGTTTCTCCCCTTGCCATCAGAAAATACAGCCCTATCCTCCGAACTAGTTTTCCAATATCGGGCACATTTTCAGTTCAGTCCTGGCGATACCGGGCCGCCCGCAGCATCGCGGATAGTAATGTTTTGGCTATTTAGCGAGGCGTTCGTTGGTCGATACTGGGGGCCGGGTGGGTGCAGAGTGACGAACGCTGCTGCCGTTTTTCATCCTCCCGCTGCATCTCCGGTCCGGCACCGATCGCCACCGCGTCCTCTTCGGTTCTGTCTTGTCTTTTCCGCGGTCCCCCTCCTGTCTGGGGTTTAGCCACACGTAGATGTACACATATTTCACAATATCTTGCATGACTTCTCTTTACGCCTATTCAAGTACGTGGTATGAGAAGGAGGAGGAGGTACGCGATGCGTGCGTTCGTGCATGACGTTCACGAGCAGGCGGGGCGTCGCGTTCCGTGCAGTCATTGTTTCCGTTACTCCTGCGATGTTATCAATCAGCTTTTTGCCGCGTGCTTTTTTTAAACAGTGAACGGACGTGGGAACGAGAACGCTGTGCGAATCGCTGAAAAAAAAACGCGTTTTTTTTTTTGCGATGGTCTGTTTGATCACTTTACTCATGCAATACTTACTTTCGTATCAAAGTAAGAAAAAAGTGCCTTAGGGCTACATACCTGCCAGCTGTGTCCTTGTGCCTCTCCTTAAAAATGCATTATTCGCTTGCATTCTGCCCTTCCTGCTGTGATCCATTACTGGTCTTTCCCCTACGTTGTTGATTGGTGTCGCAATTAACGTAATTCACTAGTAACTTAAGTGGAAACTGCAGAATTTTCAGAACTACGGAGATTTTTAGAACTACGAGGAGGAAATGCAGGATTTACAGCTGAATTTTTTGGAGAAATCCTGGAGCAGGCTTACCAGAATTGGGTTCATGAGCGTTCCTGGAAGGGGTCTGTGTTCCCCGTGAAGGTTTTCAAGCGAGTTAAGACATATGTTATAATTTGCACTTTTACTGAAAATACTTCCTAATTTTCCCTTATTTATCTTGAATTTCAATCGTTATTTCAACATTCCGTTACTTATATGTCACAATGCTTAATACCACATACAATCGCTGACTCACGCCAGTTGTCTGGAGAAATCATTCCAGTTTTTGCCTGGTAAAATTGCACATTTTAAACGGGGAAGATCACCATCTTTCTGGGAAACCTTCATGAATTTCATCAATGTTAAGTTGCAATTAAACGGATTATAGGAGGAAACAACGGATTCTGTAGGAACTTTGTGATAGCTCTGAGGCGAAAATTTTAGGTATTCAACTGCGATTTGTAGTCAGTGCATTTGTTTGTACGCCAAATTTCTAGGCATTGCTACGAGGAAAAATGCCCTTCTCAAGCAAAAATGCCTAGAGCGGTGTTTTGGCCTTACGAAACTTGGCATGTGTCGCCACATAATCCTGTGAATTTGTGGATAACGCAATGTTGACAGAGCAAAAAACCCGTCACAAATGGACTTCATTTAAATTTATGGTAAATTCCCAGAAAATATCCGTTTCCATTTGAACTCCTGATAAGTGCCGCTCTTTTCTCACGCCTTCCCTTCGAATTTATAAGGGAAGCCGTCGTTTCAGAATCGATGCTCTACTTGTCCTAGAAAACTCCAGAAGGATCCAGTATTTCTTGCAAGCGCTTTGTACTCTCCACCCATCTCATCACTCCAGTATTTGGATTCGTCACCATCGGCTCATAACTCATCCTTTGCATGCAGAATGTTTTTCTGAAGCGCAAATTGAAGACATTCGTCATCGCAGTGTGCAGCCCGGCTCCGCCCATATTTTTGATGAAAGGAAATAGCATTTTTACTTTTCCAAAGGCGGCTAGCTGTAATAGAGTTCGTTTACAGATCGCTGCACTAGTGTGACAGAAAGCTTTTTGATTTTTGATTATCAGTTCAAAGAGGGTTTCATCCAGCCCTTGAAGGTTCAGAATCTCTTCAGATGGGTGCCGATATTATTCCCGTTGGCTCCTTTTATTGTTTGCTTCTCGGAATGCCTCTGTTGCTCCTTTTCTTACCATCGAATCCTCTGGACCTCTATTCGGCCATTTGCCCTAATTGGCCTAATTCCGCCAATGTGTATATATGGAAATTGAGGCATTTTCGCGGAGGGAACTGGTATATAGTGGACGTGAGACTGGATGCCTTGTTGTTCAAGACGAGTGGTTTTGGTTGTCGAGAGTTATTCTGGAAAGAATGTGTCCCTAGCAGTAGCATCAGCCAGACCTATCGTAACCTGTGCGGTGCATTCTCACCTAACAAAACGCGTTAATGCGCAACGGGCCATTTTCCAGTAACAGAAAGGCTTAGCGAGATTTTAAATGGGCGGAGAGATCTAGCTTGTGCTCAAAAATGTGCACATCATTTGAAAGCATTATGAGTTTGAAAATCATTGGTGTTTGAGGTACAATTGCGATTGTTCTGATCAAATTCTGGAGCCACATACATCACAGAGACTACCCGGGGTAAACTTGTCAACACTATACGCAAATTTATCCATGGTTGGCACGGGCATCAACTCTTTTACCTTGGGTAATCTCAATGATGTGTCCGGGCCCTTATTGCCTCCTGGCACTGCCTCGCAACCGCTAGGTAGCACTGTGGCGATGTTGCTGTACCCAGCTGGTTATAACACATCCTGGCATACGAAGTATGTGTTCTACTATCAAATACTATTAACATATGGCTGCTCATAACTACAATACTGCTCCTAATCTTTGCAAAAAGGACGCGCCCAACGCGTTTTTGCGTCGCAAAGCGTCGCACGCGCTTAACTCACTCCAGAATGGAGTTTTTGCGATTCTGAAGACAGATTCTTACTCAGCGCGTTGCGGGGAAGCTAATCATACCCCGCATCACCGTATTTGACTCTCGAGAAATTTTCAGCTATCTTAAAGAGTTGCTGAGATACTCAGAAAACTGCAGCTATTCCGTTTCCTGAATGTCTCAATATAGCAACTCCTTAAGATAGCCAGAAATTTTTCGAGAATCAGCTACGGTGATGCGGGGTATGATTAGCTTCGCCGCAACGCGCTGAATAAGAATCTGTCTTCAGAATCGCAAAATTTCCAGAATCTTCAGAATTCCGAAGCGAGTTATGCGCGCGTGACGCATTGCGACGCGAAAAAGCGTCGGGTGCGTCCTTTTTGCAAAGATTAGGAGCAGTATGGTAGGGCAAGGCGTTCATGAAACCGTAAACATGCGAGCGTACCTTGGTTAGCTGATTGGCTATTATCCTGCAAACTCCATAATCTAGGTACACGAATGACGTGAAAGTTTTATTGCCACACACTGAGATTTTATGGAACGCTAACCATGCAAACCAACTATGATTGGTTATCCCACCGACTACGCTATTTTAGAAGACACAGGATGTGAAAGTTGGTTCGCTAACCTGGTTTCGCTTGGTTATGCGTTCATGAATCCTAGCCTGGCTAGGATTCACTAACGTTCCTGGGAAGTTGTGAACTGCCCGCTCTGTTAAAAAGACGAGTTATCCGGGTAAAAATGAGTACGCCCTGTTCGAGATGTTCGTCTCAGTCAACTTTTATATGTCATGGCAAAGATTGCGAGTTATGTCACAGTTTGCTCGAGTTACCTCGAAAGGTAACTGAGGATCTTCCCGAGAATGATCACGAATTTTGCCATTGGTGGTAGCGCTTGGTAGTCCGTCCATGAATCCTAATCCAGTACTGGAATTCGTGATGGTGGTGAGCAAGCGAAGCAATAGCCGTTAGCGTGGTTGGTCCCCGTATAGAGGACGTAAATGCTAGGGGACGCAGGGTGTGAGTTGGCTCGCTAATCTGGTGTAGCTTGATCGCGTGTTCATGAGCCCTAGCCCAGGGTGCTTCACTGCTGGATAGTGCGGATAAACTATTGCGCAAAAACGAAGTGATGTTAGCGAAGAAGCAGGAACTGAATTAGGATGATTACGGCTATGTACAGTAGTTATAATATAATTTGTACTAAAAGTACTCACCTCTATTTAGTTTTCCTGCAGAGTGCTCTTCCCGGACGGGTTCACTTTTACCTACTTCTCATCGGTGGACAAACAGTGCGACGAGATCCAGTCTTCACCCAACTCAATTTTTAACCTGGGCCGCGTGCACGAGTGAGGCTACCCGGCGTGAACGTGTTATCACCCACAAGCTTACCCATCATCAACACGGGTGTCAGCACATTTACCCTGGGCAATCCTAATCACGTGTTCAGGCCCTAAAGTTTTACTGGAAATAATAAATGGGGCCAAATTTTGTTTTAGGAATGCATTGATTAATTTTTTATCCTCCAAATGCACTCAACGTTTTTTTAGCTCTAGAAGGTCTTGTGCGAACAGTATTTCTACCTGTCACGTGCCATTCAAATCTGGATCATTTAAAGTTTTTTTTTGTGATAGGTTTGGTTAATTTCAGTTGGGCAGATGATTTAGGTTAGTTTTACTGGTCTTTAGTGATTGATACTCCACTTGGTTAAGTTCGCAGGAATCATTTAGAGTGTAGATATGGCGTTCAGGATAATCTGGGACCGGATGCATCACTGAGATTATCCACGGTAAACATGTCAACGCTCCCAAATTTACCCTTCACCTGGCACCCATCAACATTTTCACCGATGCGTGGCGTTTTCTATACTCAACTGATGCCCATTGGTAATCATATTCATGGGTATGAGATTGCACATCCTTTCAGTGATGTATCCGGGCCCTGTTAAGGAACCATAGGATTAGAACTGCTATCTGACTGCTAGCTCATACCACCTCGTGCACTAACTTGCCAACTAGTAGTGCATTTCTTTAGTACTCTGTAGTATGTTGTCGTTACACAACAGTGTAGTTATAATTACACTGCTTTTATGGTGAATTTCTCATTTTCTACCGACTCGTGCCTTATGAAAGTGCACCGTTCAGTCTGTGGCGAGCGAGCCTTTCGAAAATTGTTACTGAGTGGCGGAACTGGTTTTCGTGGCTGCAGCAGTGTTGCAAATCACTATCCACGCATTCTTTCGCAATGCGATTCTTATCGTGGAGAATCTTACCCAATGTTGCACTCTTTGTTTGTGTTTTGGCTAGCCGTACATGAACTTGCCACTGCTTTCATAACAACCTCGTTAATTTTCCAGATAACCCAATTCAGCTATGCCGGTTGAGCAGGATATCCTTGGCAAATGGACGTTCGTATCCTCAGAGAACTTCGAAGCCTATTTGAAAGAGGTTGGTTGTCTTAAACCATGAGCATTATTGATGTAGGAGTACTACTGATCAAGGATAAATCAGACGGCTAGCGGCTTACTCAGCTAGCAGTCTATAGCCTGTCCAAAAGGCGACGATCGCCTATCTTGGTCGCGTCACCGATCACCTGATACTCCCCGAACTCTTTTTTTAGTATCTGTCCAACTGCGAATCCTAGTACATGACTTACTATGGCGGCCAAGCCTCCGATGTGCTTCTTTATTAAAAAAAAACTGGATGGTGTTTAACTGTTTTTACCATTTTCTCCCATTTCCAACTCATTGAGTTCTTTTGACATCCGACATTATCTTCTGGGTACATGTACCCGCTCATCCTGTTGTTTACTGCATCACAGGCTAATCATACCCTGTTGATTCCATATGATCGATTTCCATTCATTCCGCAAGTGTAGTAATTATGTGGAAATCCGGGGCTGCATGCATCGTTGAGATTACCCAGGGAGAACATGTTAACCCCGTACAAATTTACCCATCGTTAACACGGGTATCAATACGTTTACCTTGGGTAGTCTCAGTTATGCATCCAGGTTCGGTGGAAAAATAGCTGAAGTTTGCCTGGGGTAGCATGCATCATTGAGATTACCTCGTGTTAACGCTCCCAAATTTGTCAAAGTTTACCCCGGGTAATCTCTATCATGCAGCCAGGCGCTGATCGTAAGCATAGTTGAGATCATCCAAGGTAAACGTGCTTATGAAACCCTGAATTTACACATCGTTGACAGAGGCGTCAGCGTTAACCCTAGGTAATCCCAATGATGCCTCCGGGTCCTGGAGCGGCCAACAAGGAATTTACCCGAAATTCACTCAAATCCGGTGCGAGACTTGCCTTTCGTTTTGAAAAGCTCTGATTTATTTCGACCGAAATTCACCCACTGATCATAGTAACTTCGTGCGGTTCAGGGACAGCATGCATCACTGAGATTGTTCTGGGTAAACACATCAACGCCCCAGATTTACCCGCCTTTAGTGAAGGCATCAACACGTTTGCGCTGGGGTTGCACGCATCATTGAGATTACCCAGGGGAAACGTGTCGGCACCGCCCAAGTTTACTCGTCGTTAGCATGGGCGCCAATGTGTTCACTGGTAATCTCGATGGTGGATCCAGGCCCTGGATTACCTCAATGATGCATCCAGATTCAGAATTTACGCTTTCCTTTCCCGGATATTTCCCCGGAAACTGTCGATGTTGTATCCAAAAGTGTATTACTTCTTTATTTATTCATTTGTTAATTACAGCGGTTAAAAGGTGGTATGAACGGAGTTCAGAATTGGTAATGAGACGCATGAGCACCAGAAAGAGAAATTACCCTAGTGGATCAGTGCAGTAGTAGCGATCGCAGTGCAAAACCAAAAACTTATTTATCGTGTTTTTCTAATTTATTGATGCTATGTATATATAGCTCTGAGGTGAACATTGTGAAGTAGAAGGTCTGGCTCTTAAAAATCCATGAAGTGGTAAATTGTCTACCTAATTACCTCTGCAAAATGTCGATGAATTCAGGTACGGTATGAGAGGATATCGCACATTGAAGTTGCACACCTCTCTGCAGTATCCATGAAAGTGCATTCGCTCTGATTGAATCGCGCTGCGTTTTTTTTTGCCTGCTTTTATCAATAGTAATGATGTTAGTGTCATCAGGTGTTCCATTACAGCATTTATCGGTGAAAGCTTTCGGATTATATACATCCGCCGGCAGCTAATGTAAAGAGAGGGGGGGGGGGGA
>JARK01001370.1:1131098-1150779 GCA_000688135.1 Ancylostoma ceylanicum
ATAGGGTGACGAATTTCTAAAAATCCTGATCCTTCAGGCTGGCGTCGGCATGATGACGCGTAAAATTGCTGCCAACCTAAAGCCGACGCTCGAATTTACGAAGGAAGGCGACACATTCACGATGACGTCAGTGTCCACATTCAAAACGTACGTGACGAAATTCAAGATTGGCGAGACGTTCGACGAGAAGACTGGCGACGGACGTGATGTGAGTATTTCGTGGGAAAGCTATAGCTGTCTGTCAGTTGACGTTCACGAGCGTTTATAGTCAGTTAGTGGTCAGCTAAGTGCAGCTTAGGCTCTTTTTATCAAATCTGGCTGGGAAACACCGTGTTTGCGCACTTTTACGCAGCCTCATGACACCTCTTATCAAAGGTCGACACTAATCCCTGCCACGTTCAGGTTAGCCAAACGTACACAATCGAGAACGACCGCCTGGTGCTGGACGAGAAGGGGAAGAATGGAGGCTCCGACTCACGCATCGAGCGTTATGTTGAGGATGGAAAGCTGTACATTGTACGTGAGACTACTCGCTGATAAGTTGTAGGCAGAAGCAGTAACAATTATGGATTTCGTTGCAGGTGTGCGAGTGCAAAGGCGTGAAGAGCACAAGAATCTATGAACGAATGAAGGAGTAACTGACTCATATCAACGCATATGCTGACGTGTTTTTTTTTGTTTTGCTTTATGTTATGCTTTTTAATAATTATTGTGTAATAAATTTTCAATGCTTGTGCTGTTGAAAACACCGAGACCTCCTCAGACTAGAAAGGACGACATCTCCAACCTCCTAGGTTCCCAAAGAAGATAGGAGTACTTGCTGTACATGTGCATGTATAGAACATCCTTTCCTTGATGGTGCGAATGGAAAAATGTAGTTTTTGTCGAAACGATCCGGACACCGGCTAGGATATTTTGAATGGTTAGGCATCCCTCGCCACCAGTACAGACAGCCTTTCTGCGCTCGAGCTATAGCGGCATGTAGAACAAGACCCAGCTCGAAACAGAGCCGTAGATGCGATCCAGAACATTTGAAAGTGCTGAAGGAGGTCAATTTCAAGGTGATGTCAACTGAGCTCCAGATATGTCAGGATTCCGGCTCAATTCACTGGAACTTTGGTAAATATGAATTTGTTTGCTGCCAAATCTTCTATTTTAGCAAAAATTCCACAACTGGAAGTCGCGTATTAGTGGAATGTGAGTAGCTTGAAATCGTTAATTTTGACTGTTTTGAGTAAAAAAATTTTATTACAAAAATTTGCAAGCGCAGTAAGAATATTAGTAGCTCGACTTATCACGGATGATTATCTGCATTAGCCCCCAAAATTAGAAATTTCAAGCTTCAAATGGAAGTTATGGACAAAAGGTCAAAAGGTTATATCTTTTTGGCCAGTACTGGTAAGTTCTGTAAAGAAAAGTCCTCTTCAAACTTGTATTGTTAACGGTATCATTTCGGCTGGCACGGTCGGAAGGGTGGGTTGGTGATGGTAGGGAAGTGATAAATGATGAAGCCACCGACCGAGCGGAATAGATCAGGAGCCGTATCCAATATATTTGACCGTGGGAGGAAAAACGCAGCGGGTATATATCCATTCCTATTCATTTTTATCCACTTTGCTATCCAATATAACTCATCCATCTACGTGCTCATTTCTTTGCGCAAGTGCGGTGTCTCGGCGAGAGTCAACACAAAATGAAGAAAGAGTAGATCAAGGATCGTTATCATGTGGAAATCGACCGGATAAAGATAACCTGCAGTGAAACGAGTGGATTTGCATATCCAAGGATGTGTTTTTATTGGATAGCAGATTATCGAAACCACTATAATATATCCGGTAGAGCATGTTTATCCGACTGGATAAAGTATATTGGTTACGGGCCCAGAACCACGAATGGCTGGGTGGATAAAGCAGCGCACTCTCAATCCTTCGTAAACAATGGGCAGATTGGCTCGAATCTTGCGGATGGTAGAAGGAAGCTAGCACTACGAAGACGTGGGAAAACCATGCATGAAGCCACCGTTTCCTATTTCTGATGAGAATCTGCGAAGTTATCTTGCCTTTACGCTTCTATGGATCACTATGGATCAGAAGTAGGTTGTTGACCAAATCGAATAATATTCGAATGTTATTAGAATATTCGTATTTGAAATATTCGAATATTCGGCAAAAGCGAAATATTCGATTACTCGATTATTCGAATATTCGATATATTATAATATTATGTATGTTTAAAATTTCAGTGTAAAATGCATAACTGAAGATACTGATTTACTCCTTTGGTGAATGGTGCGAACGCTGGTAACCTCTTTCGCAAAGGCATTCCGAAACGGGAAACGGATTCTGGGTCAACGGAAGAATTTCCAATACTGTATACTGTGGATGTTTGAAATGCTGGTCACGCGTATAGTCTCTCCAAAAAGTTCTTGCCTCACGCTACACTGCGCGTCGACTGAGCCACTTCGCAGCAAGTACGATAATGCATCGGGGCGCGGCGTGGCTCAGCAGATGGGAGGTGTAGCATGAGGCAAGGTTTTTTTGGAGCGACTGTATCTGTTTGTACTGCAACACCACTTTTTCACGGTTACATCGTGGGTGGATAGGTGGATGCGCAGAACATTCTTTTTCGCAACGATGTTCAGCAGAAACGGAGAAAGGATTGGAAATTAGCGTCACCTGCACATTATTTCGAAATGCTAACTAGTAACCTCGTGAGAAGAAGAAGCGTAAGAGTCAATACAAGTAACAATGCGTTTTTTCTACATGTTTTCATTATTTTCTCTGAGCTGAAACATCACACTTATTACATAATGGAGTTTGTACCTTACGAAGAACAGAAACCAACGATTCCCAGCAAGTTCTCATTGAAAATGTTCTGAATGCTAGGTACTTTAACGCATTCGGGACCGAACGCACTTTGCGTGGCGAGCGCGGGAGGCCATGGAATATTTTTTTTTTGATAATATACCATGCGCACGAAGGGGTAAGCCACAGGGTAACGCGGTTAAGACATGGAGAGTAAACTTTCCATGATGCACCAAATGCATCACATTAAATAGTGACCCGTATTTGAATTATTCCAGTATTAGTATTGTTCGAATATTCGAATATCTGAATATTCGACCATTCCAAAATATTCGTTTATTCGAATATTCAAATATTCGGCGACTCCAAATATTAGTTTATTCGAATATTCGAAATTTTTTTTTCAGATGCAACACTCCAGTCAGAAGTGACATCGAACCCGGAGCTCTTCTCTACGAAGCACTGCTCCACAAAAGGCGGAAACGTCAAGAATTTTCATGCTATTGGCTGCCATTTGATGGGTAGTCTTGTACAACGCTGCCCCGAGCACTCGATTAAAGGCAGAAGAACAGAAACTAACACGACTTCGCATAGGGAAAACGAAATAAAACATCAGACTCGGCCTAGAAACTATATATACCTTCCACCTAAAGAAAAACATCTAAGCAGCACGATTTGGTTAGCTTTTAACAGCCTGCACTGAACTCTGGCGCAAGTGCCTCGCAAACCAAGAGTAAGTTATCCACGGCCCATGTTAAGAGTGATTCAATCGAAATGATGAAACGCTGCATCCACAGGTGAAGTTTCACATGAGTACTTCTTTGTCGGTGAAAATTTAAAAAAAAACTCACAATTACATAACTAAGTTTTGCGAGCGTACATAGGGCGGCGTCCTGTGTGGAGAGTTTCGCATAGTGGACAGAATTTTATACGGGCAGAATATTATACACGACACCGGCCGCGCCCCGATCCCCCGTTGATTCCCCGGCCGGTAATAGTAGAGCGGGCCGGCCGAATGAAGTGTCTGAGTTGGTGGCCTTTTATCATCATAGAGATGCAAACAACAGTAACAAAAGATAATTCATCTCAGAGTATGTTTCACTCGTTCTGCCCAAGAGGTAGGAGCGGTGCCACCTGCCAAGCTGATGTCCAAAGCAAGTTTTTCTATGACGCATTCTATCTATATGATGCCACGAATCTACTACTCAGACACTCGGACAGTGCGAGCGCTCTGCAATGACCGTCTGAGCGCTCCCCGCCAGCGCGGGTGGGATGGTCTCAAACATGGGACCATGCGAGCGCTCTGTAATCACCGTCCGAATGCTCTGCAATGACCGTCTCAGCGCTCCACATCAGAGTTTGTGGTACAGTAATTGAAGAGCGCTCGCACGGTCACTGCTGAGTGCTCGCAGGGTTATGGGGGACTGCCCGCACGGTTTGTCATACTTCTGGAGCTGCCTCTCTGTATCGATTATATACAAAACGGGAACTACATGCGGCTTGAGAAACAGAGGAAACCATGAGAGCGCCACCCCCCCCCCTCCATCACGCTACGAGCGGCCCCACTCGACCATGTAAGCAGTCTGCGCTGACGGCAAGTGCTCAGACGGTGTGGATGTCTGAATAGTGTCTCTCCCAGTTCCTCGGCAGAACATTTTTCTCATAAAATGTCACGGTCTTACGATATGGGAGAATGGATGAACGATGTGCAAAATGAAGTAGGCTCAATGAGGCTGCTACCACATTCCTCGAGCGGTACATTCTCAGACATTCAGGCGTTTGTCGCGCCGGACCACAGCGTTTCTCGCGGCATGACACCTGCGGGACGACGCAAAAGTGGGCGGGGTTGTCGCGTGGGACCTGCCGTGATCCTGCCGCTGGGATGGCAGGAGCAGGGCAGGTTAACCTGCCGCTGGGATGACAGGAGCATGGCAGGTCATCCTGCAGCGCTTGTACTAGCCGCCTTAATAGTGGTGCCTAACAAGCATAACTAAAGACGTATTAATCCAGAATAAGCTTTATGTACGATTAAGTCAAAAAAAACGAGCCATTCGACCAAGTTCTAGGCTTTTATATATGAGGATATGGAGGAGATAGGCAAGTCGCAAGACCAAATTCCAAAAAAAAAAAAAAACCAAGACAGCTGAAATTTCGCGGCCGTCTCCGATCCAACAACTGACCATTCCCAACGTTGCCGGACTTGCCAGATCGGACAACATGGCATGCTGTCAACGTTGCGCGGTCGTAACTATTCGAACATCTTCGGACCTCGACCAAATTCCAATTTCAGTTAAAATTCAAGTAGTCAACCCCCGTACCCGTGGGAACCCCCGTGGCCATGTCCTCCGAGGACGCTCCATCCAAACTTGAAGGTCCCGTCAAAATTCGAGATTTAAACCCCCGCACCCGTACTCCGCTTCAGCCGTAAGCAAACTCGAAATTTCCAACCCAGATTCGTCAAACCCTCCCTCTTCCCCATCTAGCTGTAAAGGTCCCATCAAAGTCCATGAAATCAACCCCCGAACCCGTGAAAACCCCGCCCGGCGCGAATATTTCAACCCCGAGCCGCCATGGCCGCCCCCTTCCGCCCGCCGCTGACAGTACAATGTTGTGCTATGGTGGCAGAATTCAGAGGTGATCACAAAAACTCGGATCATTTGAGCCGCATTGAAGGGATGGTACCGTATCATATTGAGTCCTGAGAAGAGAAGAAACTGTGCGTCCTTCAAGTAAAAAAAACGAGCCATTCGACCAAGTTCCAGGCTTCTATATATGAGGATTCCACTGGAACAATTTTCAGTTTTCTCTTGCAGGATAAAAACACAACGGACCCGTATAGCAACCGATGGCTACAAAAATGATTTCCCCGGACGCGTCTGCGCTTCCAGAGCCAGCAGTCGGCGAGCCGGACAGTTGTGGCAAGACGGATCTACCCGCCCGCACCGCACTGGCACGCGACCGCATCCCACGCATCTCATCTGGCCAGTCGGTACACTGGCCACGGTTTCAACCGGGCCTCAGTTGGTCAGACAAGTCCCATAGGGCTCGTCTGCTCTCCGCCACAGCGAAGCAAGACTAAGTTTCCAAAGCCATCTGCCGGCTTATTTGCCCCTCGGCTGCCACGTGGGAATGGAGAAAAAAAAACAGGCTGCAGGAATACCTGCATGAGACCTGCGTCATGCGTACTCACAGCAGGTTTTATTGCTCCATCCGCACCTTCAGCAAGTATTCCTGCTCCAGCCAGGACTTTCTGCTGGAAGCCTGCATCGGGTGCAAGTGGGCGGGTTCGCCGGCGCTCCAAACGCCTGAATGTCTGAGTTGGTTTCGGTGGCTTCTGTCGTCGATCCCGAACGACGACACCGTTACTGAGTATGGATAGTTGGAAACCCCTCCTGAACATACTGCCTTGACAGAAATGAAGAACCCACCTCCGCCGCTTGTGCCGTCGCGCTGTCTTCGTTGAGAATTAAAGCACATCCACCCGATATACCGCCGATTGCAGAAGTCGAAGTGCATTCCACGTATTCCATTATCATTTCCAGAAACTAGGGTGCAACGCCCGCACGGGTCGGCCCTGAGTTCGGAGCGCTCACACGGTAAGAGTCTCCGCCCACAACTCTATGCGCAGCGTTCGCGCGGTGAGAGGCCCCGCCTACAAATTAAGGTGCAGCGCTCGCACGGTCGGCCCTGAATTCGGAGCACTCACACGGTTTGAGTGTCTGAGTAGAAGAACTACCAGCAGAAATGTATCAGACTGCTTTTTCAAGCGCCAGGTTGTCGTCACCTCCCAGTTCAAGATTTTCATTTTCAGCTGTTTGTCGGTAGATTGTTCAGGGATAGGCGGAAAAAGCAGCAACAAACAGGCGTAGTAGGTTTGTTACCGTACTGTTATGTATTATCAGGCATCCTATAGCCTTTGGCATAATTCAAGCGACATGACCTATGACTTATAATGAAGCGCTTACTGTGTGTGTCCGCTCAGGCAATTCTAGCGGCCCGCCCGCACTTGTTTCGCGGCCGACCCAGATCGCTTCCGCGGGCGAATTGCAAAAAAAGTAGGGCGGAAAGCACGGTAATCGAGCGCGGGATACCCGCGGAAGGCGGAAATCGGCAGCTCGAGGTAGAATTAGAGCATCATAACGGTCCGTCGGAACACCAAAACAGGAAGAAACCATTATGACTTATAATAAAGAGCTTAGTCTGTCTGTAAGTGCGTGTGTGTGCGTGTGTGTGTTTGTGTGTGTATGTATGTGTGTATCTCAAAATTTCCCGAGAAATGGGGTTCACTATCGTTTTCGGCGTGCTTGAAAACCCCGATGAACTTGCGATAGGCCTTTCCTCAGTGATCCTCTACGTTTTTATTCGTTTTTGAAGGGAAAACGCGGTGGTTCAAATTTTTACGCCCACCCTTGAAAAATGGCGATTACTCAGGGAAGGTGTTGCTAACAAACTGACAAATGATACAGACTGATGTAGTAGCGTTCAAAAAGGCCATAGAAAACCCTATTGAGCATTTACGCTGATTTAGAAACTAATGGGAATTCATTCTGCGGTTTGGTGGAATTTTCGTGGTCTCGAACCTGACGCGGGCTCCATATTTGGACAAACTCAAGTAATTCTGATGGAACTTGAAGTGACGCATATAACATGAGTATGCCGATGATGACTTTCAAAGAAACGATAGAACGGCAGAGGATCACCACGGTTGATAGAGGTTGGACATAAATTGCGAAACCAGCTCTAGTTGCTTCTGCCTAAACTCACCAAAGTTGGCGACTATTGGTTTTCTTCGGTTGGGTGCCGTTACACATCCACTGCAGATAATGCAATTCTTAGAGCACCTTCCGCGACACGTTCCAGCATATCCCGTAAGGTGTGTGGAACTAGACTCACTATGAAGTAGCTTTTGTTTAATTTCAATCTCCCGCGTCTATCTTGTTCTTGAAACCTTTTCACTGGAATTCTTGTATATTCAAAAATGGATCCTCCTATGTAGTCTGTTTTGGTGACTGATTTTGCTCATACAAGCGATGAGAAAATTAGGGATATCTTGTCATCTTTACTCCATTTCAAAGTCATATTGCGAAAAAATTGAAGTCTCGATACTCCAGTTCACCTTACACAGTTAGAAAACCAGTTAGTTATAAAACCATGGATAATCTTTGTTGTTTCTGGAACAGTCGTGTTAGACTTTGTCTGGTTTACGCAAACACTCCGTGCGCATCACTTCATCTGAATTTTCCTCTCTGTGTTATAATTCACCAGAAGGCAGTGTTATAGACGGCATAGCCGGCTTTGCTCGAGCGTTTCACTACCCCTGCTATCTCACATTGATGGTGACAATCGCTGTTGCCAATTTACTAAACGTTCTTATAATTTTGATGATCGACAGTCTGTCGGAGCTCAAGTAACCTTTTTTTTAATGGAACAGTAAACGGAAATCAGTTATTTGGACGACAATTTCATGGAAAACAGCTTTCGTAGATTTGTGTTTGGAGCATTCGATTGATCCAGTAGGCACATTGTTACCAGTCGATTCCCAGAAGTGGGAAAAGAACTGGGAAAATCAACCAATCGATAATTTGTCAATAGTGTAGTCGTATTTGTGTTCAAAGCATTGAGGAACCCAAGTAGATATGTCCTTGCCAGTCGTCGAGAGAAAATGAAAAAAAAATGATAAAATCAAAAAGTCGCTATTTCGTGCAAAACGGTACTATGTTCGTGTTCAATGTAACGAAATCTGCAGCAGACAATTTGTCAATAATGTAGTCGTATTTGTGTTCAAAGCATTGAGGAACCCAAATAGATATGTCCTTGTCTGTCCTCTAGCAAAAATGTAAAAATCGGTAAAGTCAAAAAATCGATATTTCGCGTAAAACGGTCGTCACATTCGTGTTCAGCGTATTGAGAAACCGCAGTAGACATATCTTTAACACCTCATTGGCAAGAATAGCGGAAAATCGAGATATGGTAAGATGGTGCCTTCACGAGCCTAATTCGGTATAAGTTTCTTCGCCTCGTGGACTTTGCCAACTCCTGTTTTCAATCTTTTTTCGACAAGCTTTTGGTGTTTAACACCGTCATCAGGCCAGGCTAGGCAAGCAAGGTGACAAACAGTAGAGCAAGAGAGTTAATAGAAAAATCTCAGCATACAACTGTAATGCAACAGCACTTTTTGAGAATAATTCTGTTCCAGAAAGGTCAATAAGCGCCGAAGCAAGAGCCAAACCAGCACCTCCCAAAGTAGTGAAGGTATGCTTGATTTTCGTTATCATCAAGATCAAATTTGTATTGTGATCGAACGATTTAGAAAGACTTCATACCAAATGCCTACCACGAAGATGTAGTAGAAGAAGCGATGGCACAACAAAAGAAGGTGCAGTCGATCTTAATGCATCAGAAACAGGCGGTAAACTGTACTCTTCACAATCCAGCTGTTAATTTTCACACTAATTTCTAATAGAGTGACACTGACGGAGCGAAGTCGTCATCGATACAGACTACTGATAATCGAGCTACTTGGGCTCAAAATCTGATCGCAAAAAGAGTAAGTTTAAGGAAGATTCCAACGCAAGAGCTGACATTCTGCAATTAGAATGATCGAAGGATAATCGTTCAGCCCATACGTGCGCTAGCAAAAGAGTTTGCAGCTAACAAAAAGATAAAACCTACCGACTTCACTACAGAAGCATATGAGAAGAACGATGCTAAAAATAGGTGAGAATTGTTTTTGCAGGGTTAGCTCTCGATAGGCACAAAAGCCATTTCTTTAGCTGAAGTCTCAAAGGCAGTGTTTCACTTCATTGTAGTTCTTAGACGTCAACAAACTCTGCATCAGCTCGAGCGCTGATTCCGACGATAAACGTGATATACTCCGAAATAGCCAATAAACTCTTCTACGGGGGCTCACCCGGTTGTGGTTTGTACCAGTGGTCCGTTTTATATCTATGAAACTAATGCCTGTTGCCATGTCAAAAACAGCGCAGTAACTGCACTCCATTTTTGATGAGGTACCGGTCATTTCCCACAGTCGGAGAAGAATTTCAAAATTCTTGGCCGACTGTGGGAACTGCTCCTTCAGATCTTAAGGTTCTCGATGATTTCAAGACATTTCACGTTTGTCGTTGCTCTCGGGAGCTCACGCAGATTGTATTATCAAACAAATGTCGTGAACGAATTCTTATGTGAGACAATGCCTTTACGATAAGGTTGAAACGCAGCAAAAGGTAATGATTTCAAATCTCCTTCGTGCGGGTGTGTGTCCTCGCTGTTTCACTTTCATCGATATCGATATCAAATTTCCTTCCCAGTTGGTAATTGACATAACACTTGAAGTCATAGCATAAACTTCTGGGTGAGCCCAGCAGGCAGCTATTCAAGCGAACATTGTTTCTCAGCTACGTTACCTTTGGCATGCTGAGTTCTGTAATTAATCATAGTAATGGCTGAAAGATCAGTGGTATGTGAGGGAATAGTAGTACCCACTAATCCAGAACGTAGCCGGTTGTTCGGAGGTCGTTGCATTGATGATGGCTTGCTTGTTCACATAATCCATATTTCTATACTTGGCTTATTTTACGTCGAGCCGGAGGCCGAACCTCGATATACGCTTATTCCAAGCCTGCCTGATGTAGCCCTTGTGTTCTGATGCAACATCGGTCTTTTATAATAGTAGCGTCCATGGTGACATCTAAGAGGAGCGCTGAGAGAGCTGGACTTTGACGCACGCTTTTGGAGATGGGAAATTCCGCCAATATGCCTCGGCCACCTGCGCTCGACTGCCTGGGTCGACATTGAAATTCCTGGCGCACTTGGAAAGCCTTTAGCACATTCGCGACAATGCATGTCTTGCGTATTTGTGCTACTTCGGACCACCGCTGATTTTTGCTTTATTTTCAAAGAGATACCCGTGGACGGGGTGCATTTGGTGCAGTGATTAAGAATATGAAGTCTATTTCGCATGTTGGAGCGTTTCTGTAATGTTACGATACTCATATTGTACAAAATGTAGAGAGCCTTCTCTCTCAGGAACTGGCCAAGCACTGCAAAGGGGTTATATCACCTGCCGCTCGTGGCATTCATTTTGTACCCAAACGCGCTTCTGAGGAGTGACGTACGCAAAAAAAAAAAAACTAACTTCACCATCGTGTTCAGCGCGTCGAGTTATGTTCGAAAATGTGGTAAATTTGATTTTACCTTGAGTTACAGGTGTTTCGGTTCACTTGTCATGTCCAGACATGGTAAGTTCTCTCAATAACCGAAGGTTGTTTACACCCCTATTGGAATGAATGAGATAGGCAAGACCGTATAAAAAGATAAGGAAGTAGGAAGCTCTTATGACCGAGAGTAGGAGCTAAGAGGAAAGAGAATAACACGGTGATGGATGCTCCGGCAAGGATGCAGGAAGCTGAGCGCAGAGCTCCTGACAACGATGAGGACGTCGCGATCGTCGTCGTTGCGGACGAGATTCTGTCCCGGTTCATGCGGCGCTTTCCTTCCATTGCAAAAATATAGTGCACGTCGCATTCCACTTTCGCGCGTGGGTACAAACGCTTTGACGCCGACGCCGCCGACGTCTCCCCAAAAAGGCAACGACTTCGGATCAATCCCATTCCGGATGACCGACGTACACGTTGTCGTCAGTATCAGAAACTCTGCGCAAAGCTAGATTGGTACGCTGGCACTCAGTAGCGGGGAGCATGTACAAGAATGCGAGGCGAGCGAAGCGAACCGCAAAAGAAGCCTGAGAGTCCCGGCATTAGCTGGACGACCAGGCTGGTATTAGTGATCAGCATTTTAACACTTTCGCGACCGCGTACATGACCGGTCGAGCACGCGGTATCTGCCGCGTTGGACCACGTGCACGACCGATCGTGCACTGCCCATTTAGTGTCATATGTTTGTAAAAAGTCCACAGCCAGCTAATTCCTTCGTAGTAACGTAGTAACAGATATACAAGAGTGTTACATACGCAGTGGGCAAAGCAGACCTTCTCTCAAACGTTTTCTTCAGATTTTTCGTACTATAGCAGCTAGAAGAACAATAAATTTTAATTAAAATCCTAACAATGACAAATCAGTAGACAACAGAAATGGAAGAAACCTTCGAGAACTACGAAAGAAAGAATAACTCCTACTCCTACGGAAAAATCTTGCTTTTTGAATGGGGAGGAAAAATTGCTACCGCGTAGGACCAAGTGCACGACCGGTCGAGCACGGGTCCCAGTTGTGCAAAAGCGCGTGTGTCCCAAGTGGCAGCGCGCGCGAAATCTGCGTTGTCGCGAACGTGTTAAATAACCCCTCTCTGTCAAGTTCTGCTAGATTCTAAAAAGAAAGTATACTTACAATATGCCTACAGTAACCATACAAAAAGGCCTTGCGGTATAAAAGTGCTATCATTTTCGTGAACGGCATCTTAAATAACCCTATTTTCGTGCACAGCTTCTTATATAACCGACTTTGCTATGAAATTCACTAACAGCACCTACAGTACGCCTACAGTAAACCTATACAACGTGGTACAAAATGGATATCACATTTGTGATCAGTATGTTGAATAACCCCAAAGAGAGAAATCTTGGGAAAATTCAGTTACAGAAAAATAAAGCAAAAAAAAAAAAACAGATACGACCCACCGGTGGGTCCTACTGTTCTCTATGTAACTTCACGTACGACCGGTAGGTCGTATTGTCCGTTGTGTGTTAAGGGATGCCGTGCCCACACAGCGCGTACCAGATCACCTCAGTCAGTCAAAGACCTTCTTCAGATTAAGGTAGGCGAACTGCAGTGGCTTCTGCTTCTGTTCATGATCCTTGCTCAAAAGGTGAGCCAATAGACTGCGTCCGCTGTTTCGCAGTTGACTACGGAACCACGATAGTTTGCAGAAACTTGAATGGTGTTGCGGATTAGGCAGTCGGAATGGTGCGAATATTTTCGCTAGACAATGAACATACTGGCCGATAGTTTGCACAATCCGCAGGGTTGTTGGAGAACGTTGCGGTTTATTCAGCGGAGTTCTATTGTCTTGACTTCCGTAACTCCGCTGCGGCAATATCAGGACCCCTCATTTCAAGTGGCTTCATCACCTTCAGCGCAGCCGTAGTCTCATCGACGGTGATTGGCTGCATGAAACCGTACTTTGGCGGTAGCTGTGGAACTGGCGGATGATTGAATTCTTCTGTTGAAATTTTTTTGAAGTGAACATAGCATCGCTTCGTCGCCTTCTTCCATTAAGAGGTGACTACGCCCGCCTCGGCTTGCCATTGGCTGGAGCACGTTAACCGGCTGATGAATCATCCGCCGCATCTTCTGCATCCAACTTTTTGCTGACGTTATCGTAGTGGGCATCCTTTGAGGCGGTCATAGCTATTTTTGCGGCTGTCTCAGCTACTTCTTCAGGAAAGTCAATAACGATTGCACCTAGAGCGGACTGGCGCGCTGCCACTCTCATGCGGCGCGGCAGGGTGTTGCCCGGTTTTCCCTTTTGCCTATAGTTGCCTAAGACTGCTTCTGAGTCCTCGAACAGCCGTTATAGACTACACACATCACTGTGGTCTACCGTTATCTATCTCTTTTGACTTGTTATTTGGCCATCTCGTCTCTAGCACACCCTAAATGTCAACTCGACATCACTCGAATGTTGATTCCAGTCTATATGAGCGACCATACAATATGCCAACCTTCAGAGGTCTTCAATAAAATATCTTTCTCTTCTTAAAGAACTTTTTCGAGAGTAACTAACACGAGCATCCTATCTATATGTACTCCAAAAGTTTCTCATAGGTTCTAGGGACTCATAAATTTTTAGTATTTATTAACTTTTTTTTCGCAAGAATCGCTACAACACATCCCAATGAAATAAAATGTGTTGACTCATGATTCTACAGCTTTCATTTAATTGCACCCTACCGGTATGACAAGGGCTATGACTTCGGATTATACATGACTGTTTCAGATACAACGACATCATTTGCATAGATGCCACTCGAGTAATTTTGAAAGAACGGCCACCAGATGACGACTATATTCACGCTAGTTGGATGACAATGCCAGACGGTCAAAAGTATATATGCACACAGGTTGTTCGGATACATCAACGAATCGTGAGAACTTCGAGTTTGTGTAATCAGGAACACTTACGAATTCGTAGGGACCACTGCTAGAATGCGTCGGCGATTTTTGGCACATGGTAACATCAGAGAAGAGTAAAGTTATTGTTATGCTGTGTAACTTTAATGAAGGTGAGCACTGTGAAACAATAGCTTCTCTGATGTATAAGAAGGCTTAACACATTCACGACAATGTGCTCAACACGTTGAGCACGCATGGTGCGACGTGTGGGACCGCGTTCTCAACCGGGTGAGCACGCCCTTTTCACAGTTATATTTTTGTGAAGCAATCTTAATGAGCAAACTCCTATACAGTCGTATACTAACAAATGTTCAAGCGATCTATACACGCGATGGGCAGAGCAGATATCAGTCCCCAAGTCCGGTCGTCTTTGAACCTCGGCATGGTGAATCAGTGTAAATTATATATTTCTTAGCCAACTATGGGGTCTTCCGGTTATGCACCGGGAAGACCCCATAGTTGGCGACGAAGCAACCAAAAGCGAAAGGGGCACACCAACATTGAAAACAAAGTCCAGTTCTGCGTGCCGTTCATCTCCGATGAAGTAAGCAGAGCTACACGGCTCTGTCTGAGGAGAGCAGGCTTGGATGATTTGGTCACGATTGTAGAAATACCACCAAAGAACCTTAAACACCAACTGGTTCGGAACCGCATATACGATCGTTCTTGCACAACGCCCGACTGCGTAATTTGCCCATTTGGCAGAGAAGGTGACTGCATGAAGTCGTGCGTGATCTACATGATCAAATGTAGGAATTGCGGTGACGAATACATTGGTGAGACAGCACGGCCACTCTGCGTTCGAGTCAAAGAACATCTTGAGGGGAAATCGAGCTCTCGCACTTCCACCCCTCTCGGTTGTCATCGAATGAGAGTACACAACGGGGTCGATTACGAAGTAGAAATCACCATCCTTGAACTTGAAACTGAGGTTTCGGCACGCAAAATTCTCGAAGCGTTTTGGATTAACGCCAAAAATCCAAAAATGAACAGGAAGGAGGAATGCCCCACTATCACCAGTGAACTCCTACCGTATCTCGGACTGTGTAACATCTAAGTCGAGATGTGGTTTATGGCAGAAAGTCTCATTGCTACTAACAAGTCTGACGTGTTCGGTCGTCACTAACAACACGACTCCACGGTGGACTTAGAGGTGCGATTTCGATTCATGTTGAATTTGTGATTTCGGAGTATCGCCTGGTTCTAATTTGTTTGAATGAGGCAGCGTTTGTGCGGCTACTTTTATGAATCAGTTTGACCCTTTCAGGCCCTGACGAAGGCGAAGCCGCCGAAACGTTGACCAATAAATCATTCCACTGACAACCTCGTGTCTGGCTAAGAAATATATAATTTACAGAGCAGATATCCTCTCGTACTTCTTTAATGCGTGGTTGAAACGGACAAGTAAAAGAACAATTCATATGAAGAATCACTTACTTACTACCTCTTATGCAGGTGAACTGCTTGAAATAGCTCCAAGCTCGTGTATATTCGCGTTTTGGTTTGTCTCAAATTCGCGCATTTTCGGAGTATTACGCAGCAGAGGAAAAATTCCTACCACGTGGGACAACGTGCTCAAACTGTTGAGAACGGGTCCTACTTGTGCAAAAGTGAATGTGTCCCACGTGACACACCATGCCAAAAGCGCAAGGTCGCGAATGTGTTAAACAAAAGAACTGAATCTATGTTGCTGGTGAAACGACAACTTTGTCCATCCTTGTGATATATTATTTTCATTTCTAATCCGGTGAACGAGAGAACTCGCTCTCGACAGGAAATCGCAAAGACGACCACATTTAATAGTTAATATCACTACTTTCAGGAAAACATGAAAAGTGCTGCATATATCTCCCCAAAGAAAAAAAGGAAGTTGGAAATTTTGGTGGTTTCACTATTGGAGTAAAGAACTCAAGACCGGACCCATTTGAAGGCATTAAGCACACTGAACTTGACGTTAAATATGGGTTGGTGTCAATTACTGCCACGTGCCACAAAAAGGAACCTCTGGCATGTTACGAGTCCTTTTTTGTCTTTTTGTACTCTGAAGCCTACTTTCATATTAACTGGAAAGAAGCATTAGAACCATGGCCTGTAGTGAAGCCTCATAATAGCGACCCCAAAGACTAAACCAAAGTTCATATGCGATAGGCAATATCACGTCAAAAGTTGTGCCTGAAATACGATCATCCTTGCATCACACAGCACCTCCCGTCTGCAGAGCCGCGCCGCAGCGTCCACCTCCTTATCGTCGGTGTTCCGACGCGCCACAGTAGACGGGCACTGCTATGTGATGCGGGGTTGATTGAGAGCGACTGTATGGTCTATAAAAAAATCGGCGGACTCCTGCTGGGCGTGGCGCCGCTTCGCAAGGTATATTCGATATCGTAGATCACCCTTTTTTCCATAGAATCTCAGGCTGGCGATGGGAGGGAGATCGCGACGCGCAACCTTTCCCGCCGAACGGGAGTTCGCCGATTTTTTCATGGACTGTATTTAGGTTTGCAAACGCTAATAGCTACGACGGTACAATTTTCCTACATTTTTTGGTACCATTGCTAGGTATTCGAAACGATCAAAATTTCGGACAAGGGAATTTCCGTGGGTGCTGCCTTCAAGGAAATTATCTCGCTGACAGAATCCTGACTGAAACCGTGGCTCAGCGTAACAACTGGCCAGACAAAATGCGTGGGATGCGGTAGCTTGTAGACGTGATGCGGATGTTGCAGTCGACCTCGCTACAACTGCCCATCCCGTCGAGCTCTAGCTTGGGAAGCCATGTTCGCTTGGGATCTCATTTTGATAGCATTTTTGTAGCCAATGGTAGCAACAGAAAATGACCTGCATTGTTTTAGCCATCAGGGCGGCAAGATCACTGCAGGCCAAATGCAGCAACCACTCGCCCGGATGGCGACGGAATAGTCACGCCGACTCCGCCCACATTTATATTCGATGCGCCTGTTATATGGGTGAAGAACGAAGTGAGACTCCGCTCTAAACGTGCTATCGTTCGAGATGTTTATGCTTATCAACCCAGAGGCTAATCTTTGGTTAGCATGGATCAAAGTGTTTTAACTAGTAGAGTAAAATAGGGACGGAACGATCTCCCTTTTCTGCTATGCAGCAACAACTGACGTCCCCTTTACAATACCGCGGTTAATGCTTGTCCTGTTGAAAACTAGCATTCAAAGGAATAAAAAATTTAAGGCGAAAACGTTCCGGAGAGGAAGTGAAATGCTGTGTTCTATTGTAGGTGTTCTCTTCTTCAGAAGTCCGGAGTTACAAAGAGCGTCAATCAAGATTGCCCTCTTCTCATTGTTGGCAACGCCGCATCAGTCGTTAACCCTCATTACGCGGTAATCGGTATGGGATCAACGAGGATTACCAAGTGATGTGGCGCTTCCAACTCTGAGAGGGGGGGGGGCAATCGTGATTGACGCTACCTACACACTACCTTGTCTGAGTCCAGTGAACTCTCTGTCTCTCCCCGACTCATGTTTTTCATAGCCAAATCAAGATCAATATTTTGCATATGTTATGTAATTACGATCAGCGCATTTTCATTCAATTTAAGAGATAACAACACTAAAAGTACCGTTGTCCATCATTTGGCGTACTTTGATTGGCCGGACCATACCGCACCTTTGAATCCAGCTCCCACTATCGGCATGTTCAAACTGGGACGTACACTAGCAGGAGGTAGTCCGATCACTGTCCACTGTTCAGCTGGAATCGGCCGTAGTGCAACATTTGTTGGTGAGAAATACATTTGTGATCGAAATGTTGTCAAATCTGAGTATTCAATTGGTAATTAAGCGATTGACTATGCCGCACAAAAGGTCCGGGAGAAGGCCGATGCTTCCATGATTGATGTTGTTCGCGATCTACGCTGCCAGCGCTACCAAGCAATTCAGTCTGCAATTCAATACGTCTTTCTTCACATCTGTTTGCTCGAACTCTTTGCCGGGGTAGGCTCATAACATTTCAAAGCGGTCGAATACCGTTGAATAGTTTATCATTGCAGGAGAACGCTGTTCAGAGGGACTCGAAATTCAATGAGTACATGGACAGCTATGTGGTTATGATCAAACGCTATAACAAAAAGGTGGAAGCGAAGCAACGCGAACGGTCAAAAACTGAGGAGAAATGAAAAGCCAAATGCCAGCAGCGTTCAGAAATTGTCAATCACGTGATAACATGCTAATTCTAATTGTATTACAGCTCATCATCGAGAATGAAATCGATAATAAAGTTTGATTTTTGTGCTTTCGAGAAAAATCTGTGCAAATAGAAGTGTAAGAGTCAAAAACAATATTGAAGACAGTAGAAAGTATAAGAATGAGACAACATATAAGTCAACTAAATTTTTGTAGCGAAACGTTCTTCAACTCCAAAATGTTAATTTTTTGCCAATCATTTGCCCACTTCCTAAACGGTGCACAAGCATGTGAAATCATATGGAAAAACTCCCAATCCGTTCCATGGAGTTCGCAACGCTTTCCCTTTTGTGTAAATTTCGGACTATCTGTTCATAGTTTTAACTTCTTCACATTACTCACTCCTTCGTAAGACTAATATGTGATAACGTTGATGGGTTCGAACATGTCTAGCATTTCCAATCCCTGCAGCTGCTTATAGTAGTGGTCATCCTGACTCAATGCTGTGCCTTTGTGACCATGTCACTACTATCACCAAGCATCACCAACGCGAGCTCATGCAATGGCGGGAGCGTAGCGGTGTGAGCCTAGAATGGTTTCATTCCGTAATGAAAGCAACTGTTTTCGGCCGGGAATAGGTCCATTCACTAGTGAAGTGAAACTCTTATCGAGCACCACCGCTGTGCTCACGCCCTTGCACCAGTTTGCACTGATGTAAAGGTATAGTGATACCGCCGATAAGGAACAGCACTGAATCAGTATGGTCATGACTATAGTCATGCGGTAACGCGTGCTGATCCGGAAAGGAACAGCATTGGGTCAGGATGACCACTACTATATTTTGGATTTCCAAAATCCATAGGTGTTTATTTTGGAGTTCCGAATTAGCTGTTGACTTTGGATTTTCCAAAATCCTCAGCTGCTTATTTGGGGAAGTCAGGAATTATGTCAATGATTCTAAAATCAACAGCTGCATGTTTTGGAATTTGCATGGATTTCCAATGTGAGCAGCTGCTTATTTCGGTAGGCAAGGAGTTATTTCTAGAATTCCAACTTCTGTCTCTACCTAATTTGAGATTCCAGAATCTATCTATGACTAGAATGGGTTTCCAGAGCTGGGCAATTAATTTGGAAAACTACGGGTGATCTCCAGAATTCCAAACTTAACAGCTGTCTTACTTGGAACTCCAGAAGAGCCGCTGCTTATTGACCTTTTGCTTCTGGGCGCCGCTTCTCACAGAAGCGAGTTAGTGAGAAAGTCTCGCAGTAGTTAGCTCCTGATAAAGACGAGATTTGGGAAGGCGAAAATAGACTTGAAATCGGCGTCGCGGGCTGCATCAGTCAAGCTAAAGCACGTTGCGGAAGGTATGCCACATTGCTGGAGTATCCTTTCGTTGTCCGCATGGCTGCAGGCCATCGAGGTGGAATTCTAAGCTTCTGTAGACCAGTTAGCAGAATCCGAGCAAAGGCTGCAATATCGCACTGGATAGGGTCTCTAACCACCTTGGTCTCTTCTCGAATTAGCAACTTACGTTCGTGCACCTCCTTTTTGGTGTGAACACATACATACCCATCAGGACCCCCCCCCCCCCCC
>JARK01001370.1:1153656-1164273 GCA_000688135.1 Ancylostoma ceylanicum
AAGTGACGTTATCGTATAACACCGCTGACGTCAGCGAAATCATGCAATGGAGTCATATCTTTCTTGAGCAATCTGAATCGTCCACAAGAAAAGTGCAGCACAGTATACCGCCTACTCCTAGGTACAGGGTGACCCAAAAGTTTTTGGCCGGCGTTCAAGTACTACGAAAACTTTATATGGGAACCAATCATGACCAAATTGTGGAATTGATTCATTAGGGCCACACTGCCAACAAAAATGCCTTACTCAGATCCCAGATGCATGTTTCTTTTTGATGTAGGAGGCCTGAAAACGTTCCAGAGTGGAATCGCTTCTGGACATAATAAAAGTATTAAATGAACGAAAGTAATAAATGAATGAATGAATGAATGAATGAATGAATGAATGAATGAATGAATGAATGAATGAATGAATGAATGAAATGAAACGTGGGTCATGAGAGGACTAGAGACGAATTGGGTAAGGTGTGCGCGCATCCAATTTTGTAGCCAGCGCTGAGGTACGCAACGAATCTCATTCCTGGCAGAACAATCATCGCACCGATCGAGGACTATTTTGAGAACTTTGTCAGCATCTAATCTCCTACACCCGTCATGACATGAGTCCTAGCTCAGGACTTCACTCCAACTGAATAAACGCGCGAGAATGCCGTTATGTTGAGACCACACTTCTCTTCATCATAATCTGACTGCCATTGTGAGCACTCTCAGAAATTCTAGACGATTTGTTTTCCAATGTTATTGGGATGTTTGTGCTGCAATTAGTTTTTTTCTTTAGCGGACCTTCTCACACAATACTTCAGAAAACTTTGATCGGGTGTGATGGTGACGTGCTAATCTCCATGGACAACTCCATTAGGGATGTTTCCAGCTCTGCTATATCAACAGAGAAAAGACTTTGGAGAGCGAAAAAGAACTTCTTCATTGGTAGCACTGCTGGTAAACCATCCTCCTAGTTTGGTCACAATCGCTTTCTATATAGCGTTGTTCGCAGCACTCGAACGCCCGCCAGAGACTCTTGGGTCACCCTGTAAGTGAACCTGATAGAACTTCTTGGAAGTGATAGGGCTCTTATCATAATGTGGTCTAGAACCTCCGCCGGCTTATGGGGGATATGTGTGCGTCATAAGATTTTCTGCCCAATCCAACAGAAGGATTCTCGAACCACCACCACACCTCGGCGATACACCGAGGTGACGAAGTGCCAGAAAACGTAGCCTCTGTCACTCACAGGAATACGTATGACATTCACCTACTGTGACCACCTAATGTCATGGAAAGCACATTCAAGCACACGGAGAAACTTCGATTTCGTTGATGTCTCACTTTGTTATGAGCTATTTCACCGCTGGATATTAATTCTACGCCATAATTTCACCTAAAAAAAAGTCAGAAGCTCAAACACGGAAATTTAGCGCGTGCTCACGTCAAGGAAGTTTGGAAATTAAAACTCCTTTCTTTTCACTTACATACAATAAACTCTTGCTGCTCACCATACTGACGAGCTCATGGCAGGACCGAACTTACAATTATTTCCTTCTCGAATTCTTTTCTTGAATTTAAGTACAAGGCTTCGGGGTGAAACGAACCATTCGGCTCTACTCTTTTTTATATTTTGTGAGCATTGGTGTTTGTTATCTTTCCACACTATATCAACCTTCTTTTTGCTATTGAGCAGTAGCTAACGAAAAATCGGTGCCCCCCCCACCCCTACCCTACGAGAATGGTTCACTCATTTTTTAAAAGTGCTTCAAAAAATAAGTAGAAGTCTTGTATTAGTTTATTTTCAACTGCTTATTTTTATCACTATTTTCAAACAATTATTTTCAATTATTTAGACCCCAATTTTCCCCACGCTCCCACTCCGCCCACTTTCTGGGTCCGGCCACTACTATTAAGTAAGACATCCTCATCTAGTTCGGCTATTTTCTTTGACGTGTGACCTGACTAACAAAACTATTCACTCTATTAAAAAATTAAAATATATTAAATAAAAAATAAGTTATTCACGCTATTGAATCCAGCCACTATTTCAACAAGTTTATTATTCAGATCTCTACATATGTTGGCACACCATCAAACATCTCAGCTTTTTTGATTAAATAAATTTTGAACTTTTTCACAAACAGCGGTAAGTCGAATTTGAAATCGGTGTTAACCACAGCTGCGTGATCGATGTACGAGAGCGAGAGATGCTCGAGTTCCACACCACATAACACGGGGAGTTGTATTCCTGGAAACGATGTTGATGGTATGGAAAGAAAACACTCAATAATCTCGAGTAGTAAAAGGCGAACCTCTCTTGTTGAAAGCAAACCGAATCCGCTTTTTCACCTGAGGCCAGAGCACTCGTGGAACAATGAACGAAACGATCTTTTCAATCGGCTTGGCTAGGACTCCGCCCATACCCAGCTGAAAATTCAAGGAAAATATCTGCTTTCTCTACTCGCTTCTTCATCAACAAACATACGAGTATTACGAGGCCATACACTTTTCCACATGACTTTTTTTCAGTTGAAGCTTTCCTTGAAATTATATGCGCAGATCATGAAAGTCGCAAGCTTTTTGTACGATATCCACTTTTCAACGAATAAGGTATACGGCAGATGTAGCACTTCAGTTGGCATTATTTAGCACGTCATTGCAATTTTCCTGCCGAAATTCGGATTTTCTTTGGATTTTATTTAGTGATTTTGACGTGCGTATTTTCAGAGAAGCGAAGTTTCGAAAGAAAAAAGTTATTATGATCTTGCTCAGGTTGTAGGATCCTGCTCAGGTTGTAGAAAAAAAAAAGAAAAAGAAAATAAAAAAAAGAAATGTGTGTATCAGGGATGTGCGTTACTAACGTAACGAATTAACGAATTAACGAAAAACCCCGGAAATCCGTTAATATCAGTTTCGTTAATGGAACAATCAGTGGCTGATATGCCCGTTTTTCTCTTCCCAACTACGATCTGCACGACCTTCTTGTGTTATAGAGCAGATTTCACCTATATTAATTACGATTGTGAAACACGATCTGTACTAAGGCACCTGCAGGACAATGTGCTTGCATGAGCATCTGAGCACATATGTTTGGCCTAAACTTCGTTCTTGTTGCACATATGCAGCGTGTACTGGTAATTATCATTTTTGCTTCCTTTTCTTTCCGTTTCCCTTGTCGATGACTCAGTCCAAGAGGTCAGCACGCCCAGGATTGATCTCCAGGATGAGCGGCTCTGAGTATAGCGAAGAATTAGTTATGATGACTACTCCCGATCCTGGATACAAACACGCGTACCTTGCGACGAATCTGAGGAAATTTCTAGAAAATGAGGTTGAAGAGGTCATCATTTCTTTTGGGCTGCCATTGTCAACCCCGTTCATGAGTCCCACAAGAAGAACACGGGAGTTTTTTTTTCTTTCTGGCATTCTTTTTTTTTTCTTTCTGGCATTCCGATTTGAACAGTCTTGATGAAACTGCAACCATGCAAAGGGACGGACGAATACTTGCGCAAGTTTATTCTTCGTATTAACCCCTTCGAGTATTGGAGGAGCGATATTAACACCTCAGATTTCTCACTTATTGAGAGGTTAGCTTATAGATGGCTTCCCGCAAAAAACAACTTCTGCTGAGCGCGGGAGTCTGTTCCTGACCACCCTGATTACGTTAGATAGATGAACTAGCTCCACTGCAGAAAATCTGGGAGACTGATTTTCGCATTATAACGTACTTATATTAGTGTTCTTGCAGCAGGCTTACGTGCCTTGTTCTCAGTTTTGTAACTTCTATGTTTTGGAGTTCTTTTGAGTATCCCAGTCTCTGTGATCTCTGGAGTTCTCATCTGTTATTGTAGCCATCGATTTTATAGTGAACGTTGTGAAGCAAAGCAATCAAAATCATGACCAGAGACATCTACATCACTTGTCTTTTGTTCATTCGTCCAAGTAATATAATAAAAGTAGTATTAGTCTTATGTTTACTTCGTACAGGAGAGAGATCCGTTTCAAATGTTTTCATCTTCCTGTATTGTGCATACAAATTCAGAAGTAAAAATGTTATCATTCGGCGCAATTTTTTTTCGTTGAAATTATTACCTGCTTCGAATATTTGTCACAGATCTCGAGAACTACTTACGACTGATGAAAGCTATTAAAATATCTATAAATCTTCTTCTAACGATTTAGCGGATGAACGGATTAACGCATCAACGCTTAACGGCCATTTTTGTCCTAACACAACGAATTAACGGATTAACAAAATTTGAAACTTTTCTAATGCACATCTCTGGTGTGTATCATCGTGAGGGAAAGAGGGGCGTAGCCAAGCGACTATGATTGGCGCACTCGGCCGCCCGTCACGCCCATCTGTTTGAACTCGAGCGGCGTCAGTCTCATAATATGTATATATGACGTTGCCAACTAAAATGTCTTCGCATTTGACGAGAAACTCTAGTTCTGATGATTTTTCTGGCAATTTTCGGCGTCGATTTCATCTCATTTTAGTTTTTTCTCATTTCTCTGTCAAAATTCAACTAGTGCTGTTTTAGTGTCCACGGTATGAAGCAAAACCAAAGCAGCAAGTTTTTTCTGTCACCTTCATCACCAAACGACAGTATTTTCCCTTCTCATAGGTTTTGCTTATATCTCTGACATCTCCTTGAGTGTCGTGATCAAAATGATTTTGACCTTGGCAAACTGCCGAAACTCGAACCGTTCCGATCCCGGCCAACTGCCGAGATCCGAACCGTTCCGATCCCGGCTAGTTGCCGAGATCCGAACTGTTCCGATCCCGTCAATTTGCCGCGGTCCGAACTCAAGCCCGGCCCCGATGCTTCCCTCACTTCGAATGATAATTACTTGGTGCTCTTATCCTGTGTACTTGGTAGGTTTGATATGTCAGTGCGTACACAGGATAAGAGCACCAAATAGTTATCATTCGAAGTCAGGGAAACATCGGGGCCGGGGTTGAGTTCGGACCACGGCAAATTGCCGGGATCGGAACAGTTCGGATCTCGGCAGTTGGCCGGGATCGGAACTGTTCGGATCTCGGCAGTTGGCCGGGATCGGAACTGTTCGGATCTCGGCAGTTGGCCGGGATCGGAACAGTTCGGATCTCGGTAGTTGGCCGGGATCGGAACGGTTCGGATTTCGCTGGTTTTTTATCCAGGTTATTATTTTTTTTCTAATTTCTCGACAGTTGCACAACCCTGTTACCATAAAACGGAGCATTGTGCAGTAGTTAAAAAATTTCTGGTAGAAATCCAGTCAATGTACACTTTTTTTCTAATTTCCTCAATATCTAGTATAGCAAACCTGCACGGCGAAATTTCGGCCCAAGAGCTAATTTTCGCAATTTTTCTAGGACATTTTAGTTGGCAGCGTCATATATGGTCTATTTGTGATTAGCGCCGTACGAGTCAAATAGGTGGACGTGGCGGGCGGCCCGAATGGGCCAATCAGAGTCGCCTGGTTACGCCCTTTCTTCCCTCACGATGAGAAACACCAGTTCACGCAAGATCCCAGAGGCTCTGTCTACCGTATAACTAACGTAATCGCAGAAAAATTACGGTTAGGGTACAAATGCGCATGATATTCGTGTTCAGCAACTCACACAACGCCTCCGCTCCGGCTACAAAGTTTCAGCAGGATATTTTCCTGAGATTTTGAAGCGGAACAAACGGAAGGCTTTGGAAAGTAATAAGAGCTGTCGAACTTACATCAAAAACCTTCACGTGTACGTGAGTTAGGGCAACATCACCGTAAAGTCGCGAATGCCTGATTGTAGGTTTCAACTGAAAAGGTCCTCATTATTGTAACTTCCAATGAAGGAAATGTCTCACTTTCAAAATTCGCAAAGGACAAAGCACGACGAGTGCATTTCTCTAATCGGCTAACTTTTGAGCTCCATTTCGCTTTTTAACTCACTGTAAGATGGAGTTTCGTAGTAGCATAGATCAGATTATGGAGCTCTTCTCTTCCCTGGAACTGAATCAAAATATTCCCTGCCATTTCAACGCGTGCTCCGAGCTTGGCATTAATTTCCACACGCGGCTGCCTAAAGTGATCCTAAACATTTAGGCTTAGGATATTCCTGAATGTAGAGTTCTGGAAAACCCGCACTCCGTGAGATTTGCGGACACGTCGAGAAAGCACTTCGAGCACATCATATTTGCGAGTTTTCGTAGTGGCTTCGGCAGATGTTGCGGCTCGATTCTGAACGAGTATTGAAATGGTTTTGCTTGTTTCATCTCTTTTTTCACATTGGTCTATGATTCACTCTGGTGTTTTCTTCATTTTGCGTGATTCAAAACGATCAGAGAGAAAACTGATGGTTACGTTTGAGATCCATGTGATTGAGATAGCGTGGAATGATGCCATGTTTTCCGTGAGCCGCAGAAATATCGAGTACAGCCAGAAGGTATACGGACGTTTGTCACACATGAGTCTTTATTCCTTTACTGATCCTCTACATCGCAACGGTACGGTTGATATCGTACTATACTTGCGAAAAGTCCAGCGGATTGCTAACATCTCCGTACAACCATGTCATCAACTTTGATATCCTATGCTCTAGTTTCCTTCTATTCTCTGTCGTCGAGCTATCTTCGTCTAGCTATCGCTTTTTCACCTTCCCTTCATAATTTCTGTTAACGTGAAGGTTAGAAGTTCAAATTTTTATAGGAGCTGTAGACACTCAACTTTGATGGAAAAATGTTAAAAACCAGCCATAATATTAGGTTGTAGGGAAAGTTCTCGTGGGTTTTAAAATTTTGCTTTTTTCAACCCCATGCTGCCCTGCTGCAACCTATCTTTCGCATATACAGGTCAGGTATGTGCAAATTTATTAGTATCATTCTTCGCAAACTTCTGCACAAGCCCTGCCAGGAAGACAAATTTTTTTTCGAAACAGTACATTCGCAGCCTTTTAGTATACGACTTCAAATCTGCTGAATTAGCAACAGCATCCAGTCGCCGTATTAACGCTGTATTTGGGGACGGTGCAGTGAACGAACGCCCTACGCAGGATTGGTCCAGACGCTTTCGTGCTGGCGACTTCGATCTCAATGTTTCCTCACTGTCAGGACGCGCATCCGGAGTCGACAGCAGTCGATTGCGCCAGCTGATAGATTCAGATCCAAGGCAAACTATGTGTGGAAGGACGCAAGTCTTGAATGTTCACTTTACCACCATCGCCGATCTTCTACGCCAGTTGGAAAAGGTGTAAAAGTTATCACAGTGTGTGATGGTGATTTGACGGGACGCGAGCTTCCGCGACGTGCCGAGGTGGCTACTGAATTGCCCTCGTACAGACGCATAAAGAAATTGGATGAAGCCCGTCTTCACAGCAGATGAGAAGTGGTGTCTGTACGTTAATATCAAGTGCATCCCACCTTGGGTTGACTAGGATGAGCAGCATGAGCCGCAGCCAAAGGCAGGTCTTCATCCTCTGGAGTTATGATCAGTACTTGGTGTGACTGTGAAAGTATCGTACACTGCTAGGTACTGTCACGCTACACTGCCCTCACGGTAGACCTGTACTGTCAGCGACTGCATGGAATGGCCGCAAAAGTTGCAGGAAAGGGTATGAATCACGGCACGACCCAATTCCTGCACGACGCTGCTAGTCCACTCTTTATAAGAATGGCCCACCAGAAGCTACTCGTATTTGGATGGGAAGTGCTGACTTCAGCACTGTACAGGCCTGATCTTGTGCCAAGATATGACCAACTTCTCCTGACTCTCTCTAACGCAGTGCAAGAGAAAATGTGCGATGATGAAGACGACTTGGATCGCTGGTTGAGCAATTTTTTGGGTCACTGCCAGTAAAGTCCCAGGCCGACGACATCGAAACGCTTCCCGAAAATTGACAAAGAGTAATAGCATGTGATGATGATTTATTCACTTCATAATGTGTTTTCCTATTCTTAGAAAGTCATAAAATTTAATGGTTCAAAAACCGTGAGAACTTTCTCTACAACCTATATAAATCATTTTTATCAAAGAAGGTCAAAAGCTGTGGTTTGGTGGTGTCCACAAACGCCCACAGAATGGCTTTTGTAGGTGGAATCTAATCATAAATAAATGTTTTGTGATGACATAGACTCACATCGTGGTAAAATGTGTGCGTTCACGGCCCAGTGATTGTGGTATGCCAGGCAATAATCCTTTATAAGTGTTTTTTTTTTTCAACTAGATCTGAGTCCATTCCACCATAAAATATTCATTTATGGTCAGATTTCATCTGCTGGGTACCACTAATTCACAAAATTTGACTTTCATTCATAAAAATTCTTTCTTAAAGGCAATGTGTCAGCTCATCACAACCCCACATCATCTAAACATTTTCGGGCTGGTGAGCACATAGGTGTATAGTCATAGTCATTCTGATTCAGTGCTGTTCCTTATCGGCCGTATCACCATGCCCTCACCTATCACCAGCGCGAGCTGGTGCAAGAGCGTGAGCGTAGCGGAGGTGCTCGATAAGGGTTTCATTCCACTAGTGAATAGAGCTGTTCCCGGCCGAAAACAGTTACCCTCACTGATGAATGAGACCATTCCAGGCTCACACCGCTACGCTCCCGCCATTGCATGAGCTCGCGTTGGTGATGCGTGGTGATAGTAGTGATATGGCCGCAAAGGAACAGCATTGAATCGGGATGACCACTACTATACCTTAAATTCCAAAAAGACGTTGAAAACCCTGAAAAATACGGGATCATTTGGCCGATAGTTTCAAAATTCTCGACCACTTGGACGAAAGGCTTCATTCCGCAATGGAAGCTTACTGAGGGTAGGGCATGATTTTCCAACACGAAAATACTTGTTCTGTCTATAATAGCTGCTGCTGAGAAGTTCACTTCAATAAACAATCTCAATTTCTTGCCGCTTCCTCCTTGCTCAGTCTTTCGCTTGGGAGTCCCGCCTGATAAAATAATGACTCCCGCTCAAGGGTGAGCGGGAGTCATCGAAAACAGCTAGTTTTTGTCCCGCAACATCCCGATTTTGTCCCGCAAGCTCCGGCGGGAGACCGGATTTTGTCCCGAAACTGAAAAACCAAAGAAAACAAAAATGCACGGTGACCGCAACGCGTATGCGGTCCGTGGGCCAACACCGGCCACTACTGGCGGATTTCGCATCCGCGTCACGGCCGAGCGCGACGGCCTCCCACGCATCTTGCCTGGTCTTCACACTGGGCCACGGTCTTAACCGAGCCTCAGTAGGCCAGACAAGTTCCGAAGGACTCCTCTCCGCCGAAGCGAAGAGTAGACTGAAGCCTACCTGCAGAGTGAGGCCCTTATATACCCCTCATTTGATAAGGGTTACTACGTGGCAATAACAAACCCGTACCATTCTCCGGTTAATCCCGCAACAAAACTAAAATGATGTCCCCCGCCGGAGCTCCTGATTTTGTCTCAAAAGTGATAAGAAAGCTTTTTGTCAGGAGGGACTCTCGAGCGAATGTATGAGTGTTCGCGGTCAGAGAAACTCTTCTATCTCAGACATTCGTTCGGGAGTCCCGCCCGACAAAAAGCTTTCTTATCACTTTCGGGACAAAATCAGGAGCTCCGGCGGAAGACATCATTTCGGTTTCGTTGCGGGATTAACCGAGAATGGTGCGGTTTTGTTATTGCCACGTGGTAACCCTTATCAAATGAGGGGTATATAAGGGCCTCACTCTGCAGGTAGGCTTCAGTCTATTCTCCGCTTCGGCGGAGAGGAGTCCTACGGGACTCGTCTGGCGTGCTGAGGCCCGGTTAAGACCGTGGCCCAGTGTGAAGAACAGGCGAGATGCGTGGGAGGCGGTCGCGCTCAGCGGTGACGCGAATGCAAAATCCGCTAGTAGCGGCCGGCGTCGGCCCACGGACCGCATGCGCGTTGCGGTCGTCACGCATTTTTGTTTTCTTTCGTTTTCAGTTTCGGGACAAAATCCGGTCTCCCGCAGCGTGATACTGATATCATTCTCGGGACAAAATCCTGTCTCCCGCCGGAGCTTGCGGGACAAAATCGGGATGTTGCGGGACAAAAACTGGCTGTTTTCGATGACTCCCGCTCACCGCCGAGCGGGAGTCATCATTTTGTCAGGCGGGACTCTCGGGCGAATGTCTGAGTAGGGTTTTCGAACGTTTTTTTTTTCGGATTTCAGGTACATCATTGGAAACAGCGTGTTGAGAAGAATTGGATTTCGTTGACATCTCTATACCCAAAATGAGATGATACACTGCCTCTAAGAAGACTAAGAAGACTCACTCACGGAACGGTAGCACTTTGACATTTTTCCACCACGCTTGGGCGTCTTCAGCTCTCAGAGAAATTCAAACTCCTCAGCTTAACTTTTAAAGAAGTTATGGAGGAAAGTTGAAAAGGCTATATAATTTTGGCCGGCACTGTATTTCTGAGAATTATTCTCCTACAAGGTCGAGCAAAACCCTGTTTTATCGGTTTGGGTACAGGCATTAGACATGTTTTACAATCAGGTCTTTGTCCACTAATCACAATCCTGCTCCAAAAATAGGGTGCGGGTGACGAGCGCAACGAAATCCACAAGACGCACTTACAGCGAACTCCAAAGCGGCGCGGGCACTCTGGCTGTCTGCTGCACATCCCGGGCAGCAGGAAATCACGACGTGTCGGGGGG